>VYZP01052856.1:0-42080 GCA_013400635.1 Hypocryptadius cinnamomeus
AGTGAGCCCCCGGGATGAGTGAGTGAGCCCCTGGGCTGGACTCAGGGATGGGCCCCCGGGATGGACTCCGGGACGAGCCCCCGGGGATGGACTCTGGGATGAGCCCCCGGGCTGGACTCAGGGACGAGTCCCCGGGATGGACTCCGGGATGAGCCCCCAGGATGGACTCAGGGATGAATGAGTGAGTGCCCGGGATGGACTCCGGGATGAGTGAGTGAGTCCCCGGGATGGACTCCGGGATGAGTGAGTGAGTCCCCGGGATAGACTCCGGGATGTGTGAGTGAGTCCCCGGGATAGACTCCGGNGGAGCTGTGGAGCGCGGGGCTGCCCGGCGACCTGCCCGAGCTGGAGCCCGAGTGCCGCAGCCTCCTGGCCGCCTTCGCGGAGGGCAGCGCGGCGCTGACGGGCTGCCTGGGCCGGCGCGCCCGCCCGGTGCGGCTGTGCCAGGGCTGCCACGGCCCCTACCGCCGCCTGCTCGCACAGTACGGCAACATCGCCCGCGCCGTCGGGGTGCGTCCGGGGCCGAGGGGGGTGCGTGGCTGCGGGGCGGGCTGGGGGCCTGGCCCTCTCCTTGAGGCTTCCAGGCCTGTGGGTTCGGTGCCGGAGCACGTCAGGTGGCGGTGGGATCCTCGGGAAGGCGGGCTGAAAGCCTCGCTGGGGTGCGCGGGGCAGCTTGGCAGAGGCTGGGGGTGTTTGGGGAGCGCGGCTGCCAGAGACAGCCGCCTCCTCCTGCTGTGTTGCGGCACGGTCCCGGCGTGGCTGGGGGCGAGTGACTCCACCTGCGGAGAAAGCTGTGGAGTGGAAAAACTTGAGTTGTTCTTGCTGATGTAGCAATGGCTAAAGCACAGTGCTGTGGCTCACAGGTTGTATGAGCACTAATGGGGAGCGCTGCTAGAGCTTAGCCGCCGGGCACTTCCCGGAAATTTGATGGTCTGTGAAGCTGTGGCGAGTGAGGCACATCATCTTGTGAGGAGCCGGGTCACAGTGTTCTTGCCTCCAGAGCTGATGGGAGAGTTGTGGAAAGCCTGAGCACTGGCAGGGGTCAGTGCACCCTGCTGCTGGGAGAACTTTGGCTGAAGCTGGGTCTTCTGTTTACATCCTCCATCGAGTTGATCCGATTGTCAAAGTTAGTTCCTGGGATAATGTGAGGGTGACATTGGTGAATCAGACCAAAGGGCTTTTGTTCTGTGATGATGGCTAAAAGTGGGTGCCCTGGTAAGAGAACAGACGGAGAGCAAGTTTATAGGAGTGTGTACCCTGGGTTGTGCTTTCAGTCTTGGGATTTCTGAATTCCAAGATTTAGAATTGCCATTGATGAGAAAAATCTGTTGCTCTTTAGCCCAGGTGATAAGTAGGTGCCACAGTGGCCTGTGAACCATTACACTGCACAGTTTCCTGTCATTAGAGAAGTATCAGTGCTGCTTTTGGGTAGGGTTTTGGGTTGTTTTCCTGTTTCCCCTGAGTGCTTGTGTTGGAAGAGTGCCTGCGTGTTCCCTTGGTAATTGTCCTCTCCAGGGCAAATATGTAGCCGGTGGTCTCTTGATTTAGTTTGCAAACTTGTGGTATGTTTGTTTCTTTTATGGAAGCTATTTCACACCAGTGACTAGGTAGTGTGAAAGTGAGAAATTGAATGTGTAATTCTCTTGGGTACTTTTACCATGATATTTTGGCTAGGATTAAGTAGCCAGATGTACTGTGGTACTTAGAATATGTATTAACTCATTGCAGCTGCTGTGTTTGAGTACTAGCAGCCTGGGAGGACTTGTCCACTGTGTGGTCTGGAAGGCACTTCTGTTGGCTTTCCTTCTGTGTGTGGATTAACTAACTAGGTGAATAAAGGAGGTGGCCTCTTGCAACCTCAGTCCATGATTACAATTAATGAGGCATCTGATGTTTCTATCTTAACAGTGGTTAAGAGTGCAGTGTGAGAGGAACAGGCTGGTTTGAGTTTTGGACATCTCTGAAATATAAAATCCTCCTCACCAGGCTAATTAAAGAATCAATTAGGCAAACTTTATTTAAGGAATTATTTAGGTCTATGTGATTCAGTTTTGGTAACGTGCTTTTTCCTACTTGTGAGCCCAGGTGGTGAGGAAGCTTCACAGCCTGTGTGAAGCAACCAGACTTTCCTGCATAAACAACATTCTTGCATATCTGTAATTTAGTAGAAATGAAAGCGGGCAAGTGTGGGAGTTACCAGATGTGGCAATATTTGACTTCTGCAATTGAGCCTCCAGGGAAAGTTCTTATTTAACCTCCCCATCCTGTTTTAACAAAGAGAGGGAGAAACTGGATCTCTTGTACAGCACTGTAAGGAGCAAGTTTCTCATCAAAGAGATTATTTTTTTCTGTGTCCCACATCACTTATTGAAGAGGTTTTTGGCAGCTTTGGAAATTTTGAGAAGTGCTTAAGTCAATTTAGCAGCCAGATGCCAGGAGCTAGAGCACAGGAGTCAGCTGACTGGAGGTCACAGTTCTGTATCTGAATTCTGGTCAGAACACTTCCTGTTCATTCTGCTTTTACAGTCACTGTGCATTTTTCATGAGCTTGGTCTGGAGATGAGTTGTGGTAAGAGTTGTGGCAGAGCCTGCTTTGAGGATGGGGGTGCATTGAACGGCTCCCTAAGACAGATGACTTGGTAGCTGTGTCTGGGGAGGTGAGAGCTTGGCCTGGACATAAGCTTGGCTGAGTGAGCACAGGCACTGCTCCACAGAGGACTCTGTTGCTGGTGTTGCTGCGCTGGGGAGGTTTGCTGCTGATAGAGTACGTTGGTGCAGCAGTTTTGGAGGCTGTTTGGGTTTGGTTTGTTTGAGGCCAAGTCCGCTGGTTCAGCTCCCTCAACTGTTCCTTTTGTCTAATGAGAACAACCCGGTCCTCTTCTCTGAGTGCACATGCCTTGAGCTGGCTCCTCATGGATGAATATGAGCCACCTGGCAGAGAAGGTCCTGTCTGTGTGCTTGGTTTTTATTTATTTATTTATTTATTTGGCCATGTGTTTTTGACTGACTTGCATGTAGCCCTAGTAGACCTGCAGAGATTGTGCGCAGTAAGCTGTGTTGCTCACAGTATGAATTGGAGAATCAAAAGACTTTTGTTCCATCACTTCAGCTCTGCCTTTTCCAGAAATATCCATGTGATGTGTTGTGATTGTTTTAGATTCGCTTGTGTAAAATACATTTCAGAAATTCCCCTTTGTATTTTTAACACTTCTTCACTTCCTTTCTTGTTTCCTTTTATTTCTAGAATTCCTCTGAGAGCCACAATTGTGCCAAAAGCATCTTGACCTCAGACAGGCTGCAGATAGTTGTGACTCTTTCGGAGTTCTTCAATGAAACCTGGGAGGCAGCCAACTGCGCAAGTACGTGACTCATCCTGTAGCTCTCGTGCTACTGTGATGACGTAGCCCCTAAAATTTGCACAGATCAGAAGTGTGTGTGTTTGTTTGAATACAGCCAGTAGATAACACACAAATCCTGACCTATAGCCACTCCAAGAGTGTTTTCTTTTGTAAGGGCCAAAATCTGAGGGCAGTAGTCTGTCAGAAAACTACTGATGGTGCTTACTGTTTTCAGGAGAATTTTCTAGGATGTTGGCTTGCTTTCACAGTGCTGCTGCTGAACTCCTAAATTCCTCAAATGCTGTTGTTTTTAAAGGTCTGGCTGATTAGAGCACCTGAAGTAGGGTAGGATGGATGGAAGCAGTAACATAGGGTTGAGTCCATGACTAGAAGGAAAGCTCCAGAGCTTCTGTCAAAGCTGGTAAAAAGCTCAGCTCTTTTCTTAAAGAATAATAATTACACTGTGATTTCTACTATTGTGTTCATGGTCTAGCTGTTTCCTGGGTGCTCTCCATTTCATCTCTGCTGCTGGTGCTTCTGCTTCCACAAAATGGCTGTTACTGGGCAAAGCTAGATTTGTAGGCTGGGAAATAAAAGTAATGTCTTGTTTTATCTTGAAGTCCAAAGATAATTCAGTCCCCCTCTTCAGAAAGCTCTTGATGATAGTCTTCATCTTTCACTTAATCAAGGCCAATTAATTCTGAGATGTGTTCTCGATGAGGCATTAGGTCAGCAGGTCTGAGATATCAGTGGCAGGCAGATAAGGAAACTGCAGTGTTGACTAGACCTGTCCTTTATAGTTGAGAGATCTTTTTGCAGGCGTAGAGTGTCTGGGGCTTGCTGGCTGTGGAAATGTTAGGAATTAAAATATCCCAATGTTTTTCTTTCTTTTCAACAGATTGTTTAAAGAATAACAGTGAGGGATTATCAAATTCTACCGAAGAATTCTTGGATTTATTCAATAAATCTCTGACATGTTTTGAACATAACCTTCAGGTATTTATGCTGTATATTTAAGAGAAGCACTAAATCCTCTAACTGCTACCGAAATTTTATTTATGCTGAATAAACTGCAGATGCAGACTAGGCAAATAAACCTCTGCTGAGTTTGTGAATTGTGGGCAGATAAATCCATGATCAGTAAAATGCAGTTGTTTACAGACTGAGTGCCTGAAATTAATTCTAATTGATACTCACCTTGACTTCATTTTGTCTGTAATTGCAATGCTACTTCACATCAAAATTTCTGAATTCACAATAGTTGATAATTACATAGTAAAAACCAGCATGTCTGCATGCTCTTGCTTTGTAGAATTGTTGTCTTTTTTATGTGGAAATTCAGTCTTTAAATATCCTTTTGATAATGTGTACTAGCTCAGAAGGACCAGCCACCTTTAATTCTTGTAGCATTTCTTTTGACTGTTAAAATTACTCATAGTTAAAGGTTGGCTATACTGCAAAGACAATATAACTTTCTTAGTGAAATAAATGTGGTAATTGTCTTCAGAGAAAATGCCCTGTATAGCCTAAGAAACTGCATATTCCGTTTCATTTAGAAGCTGGACAGATTTCAGGATCATCCAGAAGTAAAATAGGTTTACTTCAATGGGCATGGGATAATCTTTGGGGAAACTATCTACTTTATTAATGCTTTCTAAGAAATGTGCCTTTATAGGCCTTGGTCAGAAGCAGTGCGGACTGGCCTATTGAAAACTTCAAGTGATTAAACTAGAACTTAAACCAGTGGTCAGTGGGTAGCTGGTACAGCCATTACTGGCTTGAAATATCTTCAGAGATTGTAGTTTTCTTTTCAAGTGTCCTGTATTGCATTCATGGAGTGCTGAAGGCCACGGATGGAAAGGATTGCTTGGTATGGCACAGTCTGTCCCTGTCAATGTCAGCAGTAACAAATCAAACTAATTTTTTGCTTAATGCCTTAAACTGTCATTCATTCAGAGTTTTATAACCCTAGGGGCAAGGCATTGATCTGTCACCAAATAACTACACAGAAGTGTGCAAAAACTGCAACGAAACCTACACGAAATTGAATGACCTGTATAACCACCTGCAGAGGATGAACAGGCAAGGCGGTGAATCCGCGCACTCTGCACACTTGTGTATTGACGTGGAAGATGCAGTAAGTGTTTGTTAATACACTTTATTAATCTGAGCCATTTGTGCTTTTCATGCTAGGATTGCCTTTTCCTTTGGGCAGGGGTCAGTAGGGGCAGCAGTGCCTTTGGCAGGCTGGTGTCCCGTGGTGGGAGGTGCTTGGTGGGGCTGTCTTGCGAGGTCCTGTCCTTGGGCAGTGCCGCAGGAGTGTGACTGAAGCTCCTGATCTCCCGAGCACATCCCAGTTTGAGTAGCTGCACTTTCATTTCTTTTTACTGTGAAGGAGATGGATTTAAAAAAATAAATCTCTTAATCTTCTGGCTTTTAATGTGAGGCTTTACTGCTATTGTTCTAGCTGGTGTGTTAATTGATTCCTTATTACAGCAGCTGTTTCTAGGGTTCCTCAGCATTGACGACATGTTTGGAAAAAGCTTTGGTATATGGTGGGGTTAAAGTGGCTGGGCTGAAGGAGTGCTCCTCAAAAGTATGGGATTAGCCCTGTCCCCACAGATTATCAGTGAGCTCTCTGGGAAACAGCCATGCAGCAGTGTCTACGTGTATCTGAGTGCAGTTATGTTTTTGAACCTTATAAAAGTTTTGATGTGAAATCTTGGCTCCATCTAAATAGTTTGTTTCAACATTTCCAGGTCTTTGCTTGCTTTTGGGGGGAGATCTGTTCAAGTGCAATTTTCTGAGGTGATGCTTGAACACTTGCATGTCTTGAGGCCTGAGTGTTTGCCATGCCATGCTGAACAGAAAAAATACGTGTGCTTGCTTTCATGGTTTGCTTCCGTTTTCCTTTTAGATGAACATCACTCGGAAGCTTTGGAGCAGGACTTTCAACTGTTCTCTTCCCTGCAGTGATACAGTCCCAGTGATTGCAGTTTCATCCTTTATTCTCTTCCTACCTATTGTTTTTTATCTTAGTAGCTTCCTTCACTCGAAGCAGAAGAAACGGATACTCATTTTGCGTAAGTGCTGGTGTTGGCATTTCTCTGTTGGACTTGGGGGGTGCCAGGGATTTGCTTGGCTCTTGTGGGAGAGGAGGCCCAGCCAGATCTGCCTGCAGCTGTGCTGACGGCGCTAATAGCAACTATTAGCCTGCTGCTGTCCCCTGAAGAAGGGTAGTAAAGAGCTTCAGCCATATCTTTTCATTAAAGTTTCTGGATGTGAACAGAAAGCTGTTTGCAAGTCTGTGTCGGATAAATAGAGGGAGTGGAGAGACTAGTTTTGTGGAATTCTTTGTGTTTAATTTTCATATAATTTTTCCCTTTCTAGCCAAGCGCATCCAGTCAAATGCCAATCTTGTGAACATCCAAGAAAAATACAGCTGAGCTGCAAAACAAAACCTGAGAGCTGCTGCTGGTATACAGTGGGTACAATTGTGTTGGAATGAGGCCGGCACAAAAGAGGAGTTAATTATGGTTTAGTGTAATGATACAGAGCAACACAAGTTAAACAAAATGCTGTCTGACTTCTAAGCGAGGATATTAACAAACATGACAAGGCAGGGCTGTGTGACACTGTATGGACTCTGGTTTTGAAAAATCTGTGGGGTTTTTTCCCAGTCTTGGGCTGAAGCTGTGTTTTTCTGTTCCTAAGCTTTTGTTCTTCACATCGGTAGAATAGCTACACTTTCCTTGCATGGTATTTTCCTATATCTGTTTCACAAAAACCTGAGATTTTGAATCTTTTTTGAGGTGATTTTGATAGACAAAATTTCAAATAATGCTTTATGTTTCTGCTTAAAACATTACTTTTAATTCCACATAATATTTGGACTTGGGATAGAAGGAACCCTTCAAAAAAGTTCCCATCTTTCCTATACCACTGAAAAGTCATGCTGCTGGCATCTGTTAAAAGAGAGGCATGAAATATGCAGAGAAAGTGGTAATATATAATATCTAAAATGGCAACAAAAGCAGCACAACTGCCAGTGCTGGACTTGAATAGTAATTATTGATGGCTACAGTATTCTGTTTTCTCTGAAACTGGTGGCATATTTAGTCTTTTGCACACTTTAACCACTAAAATTGTTGCTTTTCAAATCTTACATTTTCAGAAGCTAATTTTACGTACCTGCTTGGGTAACAAGGTTTTGCTCTCTGTTTATTATGCCATTTCCTTTCCTTTTTAATTCTAATGTTGTGGTGGTTTTTTGTTTTTGTAGAGGAGAAGTGAGGTAAAGTCAAGTCACTGGAGATGCTGAATTTACTGGTCTAGAGCTTGCTGTGGCTTAATACAGAGGTGTTTACAGGAGCTTTGTCGGGTAAAAGTTGTTTTTTCTAGGTAATCTGTTTAAGTGAACCCGTGGGTTCTCTTATTTAAAAACTGTTCTGAAGAACATGAATCTACTGTGTTGGGAATTGGTAACTTTCAAGAAATAGTTTTAAAATATTATTCCTGTGAAATAGATGGATGTAAACAAATTCAAACTCGGAGAGCTCCAAAGTTGATGGAGAAATTTGTGCAATAACTGCGGGGATGGGTGGTGCTGCTGTCAGCACCAAATTGTGGGCACAATTTGATGGCTGCAGCAATAGTGGCAGTTCAGTTTGTTTATTGTATTTCTGATTTGGGAGAGTGGTAGTATTTAAATTATTTATAGCTGTACCTGAGGTTAATGAATGCCAGAGCCTTTGCTCCAATTTTTCAATGTATTTTCTAACCTGGAGATGAAAAAGAATGGTCATTACAGCAAAAAAAAAAAAAAAAAAAATTAAATTTCTCTTGGAATCTGTGCCTGATGTCTGTCAAAATGCCCCATGAAGTATTTGTATTTGATTTGCTTTGGAGCCTGTAATGTTGAATTTTTTCTTTGCACTAAGGCTCAAATAAATATATAACAGTGTAACAAAAACAGTCCTAAAGCTCTTCAAATCATTTGTTGTATTAGTTATTTTATTTTTGTTATTTTTTCTTCTCTTAGGACATGCTGTTGGTTTTGAAGTCAAGTTTAACAAGTTTATTAAATACTATGCTTTATAATAAGTAAGATACTGTGTTAGCAACTGGTCCCACCCAAATGATTGCCTTGCCTTTTTGTGTTTTATCAGAAAGCAGTATCTATCTTCCTCTGTGTAACATGTGAATTACTAGATCAGCAGTCACTTTGTTTTAGGTAGTTTACAACAACAATATAAAACTGTGTTTCTCTTGTGTAACAGTACCTTCATTCGGCTGGGAGAGGCATGCTGCCTTTTAAGAAAAGTATTTTTTATATCTATTATTCTTAAACTTCAACTTTCTGGTACTTACTCAGCTGCCTGCTCTAATAGCATTACATTGATTTGGGACATCATATGATTGAGAGCTGTTCAAAGGAATCTTTCATTCGTGCAGATAAAGCCAGTTTGTATGTGCAGCATTTCAGAATGACAGCTTTTATACTGTAAGCGGTGGCTTTTTGAGCACATTCATGTTAAGTAGGTCTGAAAGTCATTACTTTTGGATATGGTGGTTAAGCACTTTAAAAAAAATCAGCTTTTCTTATTTTCCTGGCTCCTAAGCCAAACGGAAATACTCATGTGACTTTTGTTGGTTTTGATTTTAAAGCAGCAGCGAAGTTTACACTTGAGATTTTTAATGTTAAAACTACTATTTTCTCTTTTTTTTTTTTTCTTCCCGCCACCCCCGACTTTCTACTGTGAGCTTTCTTTACACAGTGTTATATTTTTGGTAGGCTATTTCATACATGAGTGGATTGAATTATCTTTATACTCTATTTGCTAGAGAAATGTGGAAGCAAACAGACTTTTGAAAGATAAATAGAATTCTTTTTGCTGCTAGTCTTTCATCTGTTGTTTATTTTTTTCCTTTTCGGTATTATATGTATTAAAAAGCATAAACTTTGAAATACTGGTTGTTTTTATTTTTTTTTTTTTTTGGAAATAAAGATTTCTTACTGTGGGGGGTAGCACTTTGATTCTTATTTATACTTACTAGGAAACCCCTAAATGTGCAAAGTCATCCCTAATAAAGATTGTCACTAAACAGTGAACAGCGTGGTTACTTAATTGCTTCATCTGTGCTAGTTTTATACTCCTCCTGTTCTGGGTTTGTGTTCAGGAGCACCTGCTTATTATTCTTCATTATGCTGTTTGCAGGACAACAGCACCAGAAAGGTTTTTTCGAAGCAGTGCTGTGCTGAATTACAGAACAGCCACTGCTGAGAGGGTGGAGTTTCAGCTCTGTTGAAGCCTCCTGAAGTCTGGAAAGGCTCCTGTTAGCCGCAACTGTGCAGAAGTAAGGCGGCTGGGGATAACTTGCTGTCTTTGTGGGGAGGCTTTTGTTTACCTGCACCAGCTTAGAGCTTCAGCAGGCACCGTGTTGGATCGCTGCTGGGCTGCAGGGTTTAAAAAGCAGCAGCGCAGTGCCTCTCCATGGAGGGAGCCGGGTGTCTCGCCTGACCGCCCGAGCCGTGTGCTCTGGTGCTGCGGTTTGCAAAGGCGAATTGGAGTCTCGGCGTGTCCCTGCAAGGGACGTCCAGGAAGGCAGGGGGAGTTGCCGTGTCGGTGTGGTTCTAGCTGCCTGTATGCTGGGGAGAGGAACTTGAAAGGGAATTTGCCCAGGAGAAGGGCAGCTGGGAAGAGTAGAGGATTTAATTAATGAGTAGGGGTTCAGAAATGGGGGTCTGTAAGCACACGCGGGGGAGGCTGCTGAAGTGCACAGGGGGTTGAAAGATGCTGAGAAAAGAGGGTATGAATGGGACCTTGATGGCAGCTGAGCTGGAAAGGGGATGCTCTGGCCTCTTGGTGGAAGTGAGGCTGGGGACTGCTGCATGCAGCGCAGCTGAGCTTGAGCCCTGCACTGGTCTGTGCTGGGGGCCCTGCACAGGTCCAAACTGGGAGTGAGTAGTAGGATGACAGCAGGGACTTGCTTCCGAGTTAAAAGCAGATGATTTCTTCTGGGAGGGTACCTGGATTGTGTGATGGTGTTGAAATAACCCTAGTTCAAAGGTTCTTTAAAGCTCCTGTTCTGTTTTAAGCTGAGTGAGGACTCCTGTTTAGCACTAAACAAGGGACTTCAAAAAAACCCAAACATAGGTTTTTTTTTTTTTTGTAATGGCTGCTTTCTGGATCTTCACTAAATATCTGCTATAATCACAAAATGGCTTCAGTTTCCTAATGTTTTGTTTCTGGTGCTTTCTGCCCAGTTAATCAAGTACCGTCAAATCTTGTATTTCTGCTAATTTCTACCTTAGTTTTCATGCCTTGAATATAGAGTTCCTCTGGAATGATAAGCTGTGTGATTAGCAAAATCACTGTACTCCTAATCAGAATGTATGGGTAACTTATCAATTTTTGTTCATATTTCATTGTGAATTTTCCCTCTGGGACTGATGTAAGCATTTTTAGCCTGACCTTCATTAAGTTTGTGCAGGATGTGCATTCTGTATCTTTGCCAGAGTGAAAAGTTACATTGGAAGAGCGAAGCCAGTAAATTCTGCAAGACTTCTCTGGAGTGTTGCTTCTTCCAGCATTGTGATGGGTGCCTGTTGCTACTTGCTGGAGGCAGCCAGGGTGATTTGTGTGCAACAATAGCCTTGTGTTGCGCTGCAGTTTCTATCTTGGAGATCCTAACCTCATCTAAGATAAAAATAACATGGAAAGGAAGAAAACAGGTGATGTGATCACTGACCACCATCAGTTGTGTGATAGCTGTACAAACACCTGCACTTGGAAGAGCTTACTGGCATCTTTGCTGGCCTTTCAAGTGTTCCTGGCATGGTCTGTACCCAGGACTGGGTCTGGGCTTAGGGAGCTGTCAGACCTGTGTCCTCTGTGGTGGCAGCAGCTTCAATGCTCTGCTCTGCTGGAAACTTGGTGCTGCTCCAAACTGGTTTCCTCCTGCATCTGCTCCGAACTGTGGCAAGGACAGTGCCAGGGAACTGGTGCTGTGGGGAAGAAATATGGGGATACTCTAGAGAACAGCTTTGAAAGGAGCCTGTTGCTTGAAATATGAGCTAGGTTTGGGCTTTTTTGCTTCTGTGTTAGGTTTGAAATATGAGCTAGGTTTGGGCTTTTTCACTTCTGTGCATCCTGTTTGCAAAGGGGATTGAGCAGAATAGGGCTGACTGAGCACAAAGACAGCAGGGTCACTGCTGCAATGTTTTGCTGTGTCAGAGAGGCAAAGTTGTGTCAAGTAAATGCTAATTATTTTTTAACAATATCTTAATTAGTTGTGGCAGAAATAAGTTAAATAGTTACATGAGCTCTAATCTTTCTCTGCTTCCATCTGAGGTGAAAATAATGGAATTTTTTTCCAAATTATTATTAAAAGAAACTCTCTAGTAGCTCAGTTGAATTTTTAACTTTTAATACTGAAAATTCTCCTCTGGTGCCAGCACAGTAAGTATCATGGATTGCTGCAATTAAACCAGTGCATTAAGTTATTCATAATACTCTTTCTGGGCAGTGTTCCCACCTGCTTAATCTGTGCTATACAAGCATTTATTAGAACTGACTGTTGAAAAACGCCAAGCTAAATCGGACACTAAAAAAAAAATAAATTGGAAAATCAATATGATGCCCTAAACTGGTTTAATGTGTCTTTCCTCTTCAATAATCCTGCATGTTACTGATTTATTTGCTGTAATGAACATGCCATTCAACTGAAACAAGATTAGCTGCTTAAACCGCCGCATTAAGCACGGAGCAACTTTAATGCTGCTTTATATTTCATTGTAATGCTCAGCACTTACAGTGGTGTGACTTTCTCTCCTCTGCAACAAGGAGTTTGTGTGAGAGTCACAGAAGGCTTCCCAAATGGGGTTTGGTTAATGCATTGAAAAGGTAAATATGGGTTAGAGAGTTGCAATGTGGCGCCTCCTTCATCCAAAACTAAGTGGAACCAAACCGGTGAGCAGGATTAATGCACAAATTTATACTCCCTTCAGGATTTTTCTGGGGTTAACCAGGAAATAAATGGCTTATGTCAAACTGATCTAGGTTAAGACAGAGAGAACGGCCACTGGCAATCGGAACCTTCCTTTGGACTTCATTCAAAAACCTTTTCTCAAGCATTTCAAAGAATAGCAATTTACTGTGCTGCATCAAAAAAACAGACTGCAAGGAGCAGGCATCTTGGCTTTGCAAGGAAGAGTCCCAAGATGGAGTGGGAAGGACAGAAAGTTTTCAAAGGAGTCTGTAGAAGGCGACAGGGAAGTAAGAGCACAGGTATTCTCACCTGTCTGCTATTGTGTAATGTATAATTGAAAGTCTGTTCTTTTGCATAATACTGGGCAGGTCTGAAAAGTTTAAGCTCTCCAGTTTCCAGATAAAACTGTGTGTTCTCTTCCTGCTATAGTGGCAAACTTCAACTGGGTTTTCAGTGGGTTTTGATTACTATTTTGTTCTTTCCCTCTGTCAAAAAAAAAATTGCTGTTATAGATAATTACCTTCCCTTCTTGTTAATTAGGAAGCAAGTTGTATTTGCTGGGGCATCTGTAGTTCTCAAAACTGCAATGAAATGTACTGTTTGCAGTACAATGTTATATTTATTTTTCTTTGGAAGATTATGATGAGTTGCCAACTTGTTTCAGCAGCTTTTTGGGGTCTTGGAGTCAAACTTAGAATATCAAACCCAGACATTCTAAGAGAACCCAGAGAAATGTGGTTCAAAGTATTGCAGATGTGTGCTGAGTTGAGAGCAATTACCTAAACATGTAGAAATTATAAAAAATATAGTGCATTTGCAGTGTGCTGGAGCAGGTTTTCAAAGGCAGGTGGTGGTTCTTGCTCCAGAAAGTGCATGTTATTTCTGGTGAATGCTGCTTTTGCCCAGGTGATCAGAACACGGAGTCAAAAGTGATCTGATAATAAGAGAGTTGAGGGCTTGAAGGAAGCTGTTTCTGGAGGAGCAAATGCACTCTGGAAGTCTTTTAGGGGAGGCAGCCTTACTTTGCATTGCTCCATTTAAACAAAAAAACCAAAAAAAACCCTGAAAATGCTTTCAGAACATCTGCCTGAAGGGTGAGTGCTGGGATGCAAAAAAATGCCTTGTGAGTGTTGCCAAAGATATTAATTTGCCACTGATGTGACACTTTTCCATGGAAGAACAGAATCTGGAGGTGAATATGATGGAGTGTCCTGAGAGGAACATGCATGCTTCAAGGGGAAAAACAGTGTCCTCAGCAGCTGGTTTAAAATGGAGGAATAGTACCAGTCACGTTTCTGTGGAATACTTGTGTGTTTTTCCTTAATTATCAGGAGCCCCCTCAGCACCATTTGCTGTTGCTCTCCAAACTGCACAGATGTAAGTGAAGCTTGCATTTAGCCCCTGGGCTCTGGTCACTGTGTGTTACAGCAAGCTCAGTTCCTGCTGCATAATACGCTTATTTTTTCTGCTACACAGATATATTTATGCCTTTATTGCAGCCACTCACATGAGCAACTTTAGGCCCACTCATAAGATCCCACAGTCATATTTTATTCGAAGAGGAAGTGATTTGTGTGATCTTCTAATTCACAGCGAGGGAAGCGCTTGCACTGACCTGTTTGATGTCCAAGCAAGCATCAGAAGAAGGGATAGTGAGAAGGAAGGAATGAGGGAACAACAGTGAAACTGAGCAGGAGAAAGGAGGATTGAATAGTCCTGGGAAAGCCTCTGCCCTGCCTTGGCTTGTATAATGGGGACTTATACAACGCGTAACCCAACCTGACCCTGACCCCGCCAGTGCTCAGGGACTATATTTTTACTAGGATTAAGCTTTTCTTTTCTTTCTTCTTCCTGGAACAATTTCATTGGCTTTTAGCTTGCCTCTTGGCTGGCATGGTCAAAGCAAGCTTGTCTGTTCTTATCTGTGATATTTACACGAGTTGTGTAGCAGAGGCTGCTTTGGCCCAGCAGCTGTGTGTGTGCCAGCCTTGTTGGGGAGCATGTGGCTGTCTCACCAATGGTTGGGTAGTGAGGAACCACTCCAAAAATCAAGCAGGTGAAGGGGCCTAGTTTCTTTATAGGGCTTCTCTCTCACTTTCCTGAGGAGACTGTGTGCACAAGCTGATCCCTAGTGACTGGTAACAGGGGCAGATTTCTGCCTCTTACACATACAGATGTCCACTTACTTCTGTTCAAGTGGAAGCAACTCTCTGTAGTAAGAGGTCAGAAGTAAAACCCCATGTCCTGTGCTTTCTGACAAGCATGCAGAGAGACTACAGATCTGTGACAGGGACCAAACTTCCCCCTTGGGCTTAGGGCTTTATCCCCAGATGGGATGGCTGTCCTGCAGTGCACACCTTGCTGCTGGCTTCAGTCAGCAGTCTTACACACAGGTAGGCAACCTCAAGGAAAAAGCAAAGCAGACACAGATGTTGCTCTGCCTGGTCTCTCACCTTCTCAATGTTTTTGCTGCTGCTGTGTCTAGAAGTCTGTAAGCAAAAAGGACACCTCACAGGGATTTGGATACATGGCCTCTCAGCACAGGGATGCCAGATGTGACCCGTGTGCTCTGCACTTCAGCCAGCTCTTCTGAGTCAACCACGAGATCTTGAAGGCACTTCAACTTGGCAAACCCATGTTTTCTTCCCTGTTCTGGTTTCTATTTCTGATCACTTCAATTCAAGATCTGCATTTTTTTTCCCCTGAAGATTGACGCTCACGCAGCTGCGATAGCTCAGTAAAAGAAGCAGCACCATCCTTTATGTGATTGGGGCAGGAATCAAGCTGTGAGTTATCTTCATGGTCTGACATTATGAAACTCTTATATTTTTACACTGGAAATTCATTCTGAGGGGGCAATAAGCATAAGTCAATGTGGACAGAAATAGAAGTAACAGATGAAAGTACCTAAAATAGATTTTAAATATATATATACATATTTATTTTAAATTTTAAGTGCACCTTCCTGATTTCAGAGTGCATTACCCCTTAGCTCCTGTGCCATGAGTCAGACAATCTGTGAAATGGAGGAGCACAGACTCCACTGTTCTCGCTTCCAGCATCTGAGAGGGGAGATGAGGTAAAAGAGGAAAAAAGTAGAGATTGAGAGACTAAGAGACCCCATCTTACTCACTGGTAGGAAAAAATGCATATCTGCTAAAAGGAGCATAAATTCCAGTCAGATGTGCCTCTTGTGCAAAATGACTGATTAAATGACATTGGTCTCTTAAAAATAGACCTTGCTTTAATGAGAAAATATTTTAGAGGTCATTCAAAAAGAAATCAAAACCCCAGGAATGATGAAGAAGGTACGACTGCCTGCCTGGGCTTTGTTATTTCTTAGAAGTAAATCTCATTTTGGGGACAGCTTTTAAGAAGAGCATTAAAGTCTGGCTCACATACAATAGCCAGGCTCATACAAACAAGCGTGGGCCAGGGCTCACAAACGGGCTGCAGGGGTCAGAAAACAAGTGCTGAGTGGTGTGTAAGTGAACTGAGCCTCTCATGACCCTCGGGCAGACCCTCCTGGCCACGTGGGAGCAGGAGCCTGGCAGGAGCCCAGCAGTGGCCAGGCAGCCCTGGCTGGGGGAGCAGCCTGGCACAACACAGCAGCACCATGGGGCTCCTCCCATGCATTGCTTGTGCTGCAGGAACACAGACCCCAGGCATCTGCAGCTTCCTGGCACAGGCTTTGGGGTGATACCTGCCTATGAGCAGTGCCCATTGAAGAGCATAAGAGCTGCTCTAGTGGGTCAGCTCTAGTCCAGGAGCCTGAATCCACTGTGCCTGCCAACTCTGGCACCGTGGGTAGGGGCCATCGTTTTTTGTTCACACTTTCTATGCCTGCTGGGTTTTCCTAAACCTTTGCTGTTTCCCTTCTGCAGTTCCCCCAGTAGCACATATGCCCCAAATAACTGTTTGTTGAACCATGTGCTCAAACACCTGCAAGGTGAGATTTCTAAAAATTAGTTTATATACTGAAAACATGAAACAGATCAATGCAAAGGGGAAACGTTTGATCTCTTTCACCAAATAACCATATCAAAAGCTCTTTTCAACGCCTTTTGTTGAAACATATAAAAGTCATGAACTCCTTGGCTGCTAGCCAGTACATCAGAGCATTGCCTGGTGTAAACTGACTTGCTCTGTCAGTCTCCAAGGACATGAACTGACTCCTGCCATGCCTGGATGCAGCCTCCAAGGATTAACAGGGTGTTCGTGTACTGGTAACTGTGTGTTCTGTACTCAAATGGGTAAATGTGTATGAAAACCTGTGAGTGAATTTGAGAAGCTAGCTCCTGAAGTACAGCAGATATTATCTCCAAAGAAAGAGACTGACAGACTGTCTATCTTTGAGGTGATGAATAAGAAAATAAACCACATATTTTTTTCTAAAAACTTGGGAGTTTTTATTGAAAATGACACATTGTTCCTAATGCATCAATTTTAATTTCCTGGTGTTTGCAGGAGAGGCTAGTCCCCAGTAAAGGAGAAGTTCTCTTCTGGTTTTGTTATAATAACAGCAAAACTCAGTTATGGGAAACTTTCCTTCTCTTTACCTGCGCCGATGGTTCAAGGAGAAAGGAAAAGGTTTCCCACTTTAATATTTTCCCCTTCAGAGCTTTTCCTGCTAATTTGGAGGGGTACTGAAAATTAAAAAGTTAAAATTATGAGAGTGTTTTGTAACTGCATTGACGTTTGTAACCACAAATAGGTAATGTCCTGATCACTTGGTAAACACCAAGCAGGCCAAGGAAGGGTGCAGCAAGAAGAAGTTGATGGGAGAGGTTAACATTGACGAGTTTACAGCTCCCAGAACACCCACAGTGATTTACTGTGTCACATGGCCCTGCCAGGTCAGGGGCTCACTGATCAGGAACCACTGGGGAGCCCATGGAGCTGCTATGCCAAGGAAATCACTGCTGAAATGGGCAGGGACATGGAGGGGAAGCAGGGGCTCCTAGAGGTGCGTGGTTCACTCAGGATTGGATGTCTCAGCAGTGTTCCTCTCAGGGCAGGACAGCTGACACAGCTCCTGGAATCTGCAGGGTAGGAAGAATTCCTCACTGGGTCCTGTAAGCAGCTCCCTCTGCTTGCTTTTCACATAAACCTTCAGTTTTTCCCTCTAGTGCTTCCTTGCAGCGTTTCAGCCATGTCCATGTTCACTTGTGAACACCCAGGGTGGCTTTGAAGATTCATCTGTCATCACTCCAGTGGTTGTTTGATTCCAGAATCACTACCCTTACTTCATGCAGGCTATGAAATGAATCCACTTTGACAAGTAGTGTTATACTTGTCAAATACATACTGGTCCTCCTCCAAATATCACAGAATACTTGAGGGTGGAAGGGACCTCTGGTGTGATCCCCCTGCCCATGCAGGACCACCCAGAGAGAGTTGCCCCAAGGTGAGTCTATGCTGAGCTTCTCAGTTACCTCTTTTTGCAGGGATACCTCTGAAAGTGAACCCAGCAGCTCTAGGAAGGAGCTGAGAAAGGACTGCTGGGTGTCAGATCCCATGCCCAACCCTGTGCTGGGGCAGGATGGTGTCCAGTGTAATCCTACAAAAACCTCTTCTTGGCCAGTCTTTGTCCTCCAGGGGCTGTGGCTCCTCCTGATGCTGAGGCTCTCTGCACTGTATTTCCTGTGGCACTTGGCTCCATGCACAGGTGTGTCCAGGAGGGACATTTTGTGGGTTTGGTGTCAAAGCTTCTGCTGTGATCCTTGGAAGTTTGAGCAGTCCACTGTGCAGGAGCTGGAAGCCCTGTGTCTGTTTTAGGCAGAGCCAAATAGCTCCTTAAATGCTTGTTAACCCCAATCCAGGGTGAGCATTGGACATTCCTTCATTCTGGGACCAGCCCTAAGCTCGATCCCTTATTAACCATGCAAGAAGCTGCTGAGTGACAACTCAAGAGGTTGCTGTAAACAAGAGATGGTTAAAATTGTGTTCTCTACATGATATTTCAAGAAAAAAAGCTCTCAACAAATAACAGGAGAAACACATTCTGAGCTTGGCTTCCTGGGGGAAGCAAGTTTGTGTATTAAAGGGTTTGAATACAGATCATGACTTCTTATATTTGCAATCTCTTGGCAAATCTTAATCAACCTGGACTTGCGGGAGAACATACAAAGAGACAGGAGCCATGTCTCATGTCTCATGTCTCAAGTTTCATGATAAGGGCTGCTGAGGAGAGGAAATAAATCACCCAGAAATTATCCCTCAAAGAGGTGGCAGCCTGACCTCACCATTGATTAGCCATGGCAAAATTCCACAGGAGAGAACCTGTAGAAGCCCCAGCTGCAGGAAAAGCTACAGCCAGACTTTGCATCTTCCTGGGCACTACAATCAATTGATCATGGGGCACAAATGTGGCTTTGTTAGTTCCAGCCCTTAAGGACTATCTAAGCCAGCCTGCTGGTTCTGCTTTACTCTGCAGTCTTTCTGTGTCACACTGGGAGCCCTGGGGCCCTCCTGGTCTTGGCACATCTGCCAGATTGGTGAGAGGGCAAAATAACCAGCTCAAGGCAGTGCCACCTCTCTTCATAGAATCTAAGAAAATTGTGGTCTGTTAGAAATGTGTGTGCCTACAGTGCTGACTAGTGCTGCGTTTCTCAAATACAAGAGGATTTTCTTTGCCCTTGGTACCAAGGAGTTTTATGCTGAGTTGACTGAATAAGACTTTCCAGCAGAATAATTTCCCTGAAAGATTAGGAAAGTCAAACATTTCTTAGGACCTCCATCATGTCTGAAATCTCTTTATCCTACATATGAATTACCTTTTTCCTTTTAAACTGATGCATGCACCAAAGCTGAACCCAATGCTTTCATTCCCAGCTGTTGCTGTTTAGCTGCTCCCCTCTCTAAAACTTTTTATTTACTTCTTTTTATTTAAGGTGAGAGTCTGAGAGAGGTCAGCTGGAGCATAAGTGCTCTGTTTTTCCCTTTCATTAGCACAAGTGATGGCTACACATGGATTTCAAATTTGTTTCAGCTCTTACTGGGAGCTCTTTGCAGCCTGAAGCAGGGATCGATTGTCTGTGAAGAGGCTCTGCGGTAACAAAGACAGAAGTCAGGCAGGGAAGGTCTGACATGTGAGCTGTCAGAGGTGGTGTCACTGCCAGCTGACCCATCATAAGACTGCCGGGAACAGCCAAAGGGTGCCCTGCTCGGGAGGTTCTAGTGCCCTGCTCCCTGCTAGTTTGTGCTTGGAAACAGATTGACTAACATAATAGAGTGATTTTGTAATCTGTCATAATACCATAAGCTACAGATCCACAGACTTTGACCCCTTGCAGGTATAATGAGCTCCTTTATTCAGCTGCACATGCTCTCTCGATGGGGGAGAGAGAGGGGGGCTTTTTTCTAATTATATATCCAAAGCATATGTTTTGCCCAGAAACAAAGCATTATATTCATTAGTGAAATCCTATAAGCTTGGCTCTTTTTATTAGCCAGTTAACTAATTGACAGTTAAGAACATGTATTAATATCATGGTGTAACCATGCAGTCACTTAATCTGACAGCTTTATTAAAATCATAGCATTGCTCCTCTAAGTTGCTACAGTGAAGGGCTGTAGCATTTGCATTAGAAACACTGGTGTTTCAAGATATAAAGCTCAGCTGTGAAAAAAAAAAATCAACATAACAACACAACAAAGTCCCAGACTGGTGTTGGTCTCTGTTAATCCTTTGTCAGAATTTGAGAAGAGCACTAAAGGTCCTTGTATTTGTCTTTAAAAATCTGCTCAATCAATTTAAAGTAGGTCTTAGGAGCCTAAAAAACCATTTGTGTGTATGTTATTCTTTTTTCCTAACTGCATCAGAAAATTGTGGCAAAATGCAGAGCACTCCACATCTGAAAGAATAATGCAAAACTCTGTGTGCAGTTTGGGCAGGGGGTGTGTGTCACACTGGGGACAGGGGGAGCCCAAGTACAGCTGTGGATGTGGCACTGAACACGGCCCTTCCATTTGCTATGGTAGTTTAAAAAGGTAAATGACCTGTAAATGGAAAAGCTTAGAAAATAAATACTGGTAATGGCATCAATGTCATCATGGCATGATGACATTGTACAAATCAATCTTACATCCTCACCTCACCAAAGTAATAACTCTCCATAGCAGCCCATGTTCGAATAGGTTGAGGTGGCAGATTTTTGTCATGAAGAGCTGTGCTTTCATGAGGAACGAGAATAAAAGCTCTGCAGAATCACATTATTCCTTTCATTATGCTTGCACAGCCTCTGCATCTGGTTTACAGATCTCTATTACCTGGTGCCTGACATATAAGATAGAGAATACAAAACAGCTCTGGTTTTGTCAGACTGATAGCTACAGAGGTGGGCAGGGGGAGAAGGAAAAAAAGATGGAAATCAGTGAAGAAAAAATAAATATGAAAACACATAATGGTATTTTTACCAGTTGTTACTTCATAAAGATGGACAGAGTCATGGTGGAAAACCCAAAAAGCTTTAAAATGCCCCCCCACTGAGCAGCAAGGCTGCAGCTGAGAGAGCTGTGCTTGGCTGGGCTGGAGCTACTGTGCATTTACTGGCCTGATGTGATTCACTCTGTGGTCAGGACCACCTGGAGTGGTAGCCTGGCTTTATTCATAGCAAAGACTTGCATGTCCCCATCCCTGCCAGGATGGGCTAAACCCCTCTGATTCAAACTTCTCTCTGCACTCCCTGCCCTCTGTGCCTGAGTGCTCATGACCATTATTTTAGCTCAGCAAGCAGAGGACCAGAGTCCAGCACCAAAGACCTTACAAAAGAGGCTTCACCCCTTTCTTCATTTATTGCAGACTTCCCATCTTTTACCATGGGCAGCATTGAAGTGAGTGTCACAGAACTGTGTAGCCAGATTGATCCCACAGCCAATTCCTGTTGTATGAAAGATCTCATCTGGAATGGTTAAGACCAACTGGAAATCACCTTGACTGGGGAAGATGGATTTGGGCTGGACACTTCTGACACAGAAGCATAAAAGTCAAAGCGTCTTCAAGCAGTTGTTGCAGCCAACAAGCACTGCAGCCAAGAAGACTGTTCGTGGAAAAAAAAAGTAATTTTTTGAAGCAAAGAAACCTCTCAATGGGAACTGGGCTGAAGTCAGTGGGTACACATGAATACAAGAACACGTTGGTCCTTTCACTGGGCAGAGGCTGTCAGAAGAGAGCACATGAGCCTGTCCACCTTCTGCAGTCCATTTCCCCTTTCTCTGCTGTATCTATCTAGTGCTATGGTGCTAGGGATGTTCAGGGGTATGTCCTAGCCTAGCCCTTTTAGCATCCACCCATGGATCTATGATTGTCCATCTAGTTCCTTAGTCAACTTGCTCATACCATTTGATTCCCCCAGGTTTATGTAACTGCCAGCAACAGAAGTTCACTGCCATCAGCCTAACAAATGTCTCTTTTAAACCAAGCTCCTACTTGTTTCCTCCAGTCTCCCCCGTACTGATGTTTGCTGATGCAATATTTGTGAGCCGCTCTTCCACTTGGCTGTTGCTGCCAAAGCTTTGTAAACCTCTGATATGTACCCTCAGCCACCTCCTCTGCAGAACCCCACCTGCCTCCTTGCTCCCCATAAGATGATCTTCAGATGATCTCCTTGACCATTTCAGTTGCCCATTCCCATCACTCCTCTAGTTCTATATACAGGGGTACAGGCCAACAGGTGTCTGCTCCAGCCACCAGTGGCAAGTGTAGATCAGTTCAGCCAGTAGGAACAATTTTCAAAGTCCTTTTTATTTTTGCCATGACATCTACTAGAATTCAATCTTAATGAAAAAAAAATTTCATCCTTTGCCTTCTGAAATGTTCACCTAAACCCAGACAATTGCCCCTTAAAATGAAGCAACGGACAAAGTAAATCAGAGAATGGTATTTAATTAAAAATAATAAATGAAAGCTGATAAAAACTCTCTGGAAGTCAGTACAAGCCTCTGTGCATAATATTGGTGATCAGGAACAGGACACGAGGGAATGGCCTGAAGTTGTGTCAGGGGAGGATTAGTTTAGATATCAGGAAAAGGTTCTTCACCCAGAGGATGGGTGGGCACTGGAACAGGCTCCCAGAGAAGTGGTCACAGCACCAGCCTGACAGAGTTCAAGAGATGTTTGGACAGCACTCCCAGGCGGAGTGGGTGGGATTCTTGGAGCTGTCCAGTGCAGGGCCACAGGCTGGAGTCTATGATCCCTGTGGGTCCTCTCCAACTCAGGATATTGTCTGGTCCTAATTTATGATTTATCACATTCAAGGTTTTACAACTCTTTCTTGGACAAATCTTCAACATGTAGCAGCCAGGCAATGGTGTCAACGTGAATTTTTCCTGATCACTGGCAGCATGATTGTGATCATAATAAATAAAATGTCAAGGAAAGCCTCTTTTAAACATTCAAACAACATCTGTTAAAAAAGCCCAGCCATGGTGAACAGATGGCTGCTGTATATTGGAGCAGACTTGTGGGGAGGACCATAATATCACACTTCCCGAGCAATTTCTGAGCAGCAGAAGAGAAAGCAATACCTCTAATGCTAAATCAGAGGTAAAATGAATTAGGTGGTGATAACCCTTGAAAAAGAAAAGGTATTTTGTGAGTTTCTGTGCAAAGACCATTTGAGCTCTAAGCTTCATAATCAGCTTGGAAAATAGTTTAACCCACAGGAATCTTTGTGACTTACTTCTGTCTTCCTGAGTTTGCAAGGTCAACTATCAAAACAGATATAGTTTGGAGACCTTCGAGTGACAAGCAGTGAGTATAATTTACAAATTATTTTCTGTTTCTAAAGACAGTGCTATTGCATCATTTTTAGGTCATGTTTAACAATATGGCATAAAACAGTTAATTTAAACAAAAATGGGAAACTCAGAGGGGAAAAAGGGAGGTGTGGACTTTTCAGATAATCCACTTACTGCATCTTTGTTGTGCCTATCCTCATAATACCCCTGAGTCCCAGTTGCTGGATTTAGCTGTAACACTTACCAACTTCCAGAGAAGCAGCAGCTGTGCTCCAGCTTTCATTGCTAATATTCCTGGCACTAGTGCCNGCCCTAGGTCAGTGGGAAACCCTCTGCTGAAGCACTGCTCAGCTTCAGTATTGCATCCTCACAGTTACTCCCTAGCAAGCAACAGCAAAGAACAAAGTAGGCCAAAATGCCAACCAAATTGATTCCTGATGGAACTCAACCACTGGATTTCTGCTAAGGGTAAAACTCCAGGAAGTCACAGCCCAAATGTTACAGACAAACATATGAGGTGCTTAAGCTCTTATCTTCCCACTTAACTGGCTCTTCCAGCACTGCACTTTATTCAGGGGCACTGTGGGGTTTTGAGGTGCCACCAACCTCTGCACTGAAATACAAGCTGCTAGCACTTTGCTCTAGGACCTTTTTCCTGAATTTGCTACCTCTCAGCAGGAATACCCCACAATTTACTCTCATCTGAAACTACCCACTGGATGAAGTTTTGCAGTATCCAGCACACTGCCCAGGAAAGCTCCCTTTTCCCGTTGTCATGGTTTTCCCTGGAATACAGTTAACTTTCTTCACAGTACCTGATATGAGGAGGGTATGATTCAATTTGTGCTGGAAACAGAACCGATAATTTAGGGATATTTTAGTTCTGCTGAGCAGCACTTGCACAGAGTCAAGGCCTTTTCTGCCTCTCACCCCACCCCACCGGAGAGGGACCTGCACAAGGAGTTGGGAGAGGACACAGCCCAGACAATTGACCTCAACTGACCAAAGGGATTGCCCATGTCATATGGCATCGTGCTCAGCATGTAAAGCTGGGGAAGAAGGAGAAAGGAGAGGGTATTTGAAGTGATGGTGTTTGTCTTCCCAAGTCACTGTTAAGTGTGATGGAGCCCTGCTCTCCTGGGAGTGGTTGAACACCTGCCTGCCCATGGGAAACTATAAATTAATTCCTTGTTTTGTTTTGCTTGCATGTATGGCTTTTGCTTTACCTGTTAAACTGTCTTTATCCCATGGGTTTTCTCCTTTCTGCTCTCTTGATTCTCCTCCCCATACTACCAGGAGAGAGTGAGTGAGTGAGTGAGTGAGTGACTGCACAGGACAGAGTTGCCAGCTGGAAACAGCCCTTGTTCCATCACTGATGTGCTTGCCCTGGGTAATTTTTTCTTTAAGAGGGTTAACATGCTCCAAGCAACCATAGTAGGGATGATAGACAGTATTATATAGCAATTGCTCACCACCTCTTACTGATGCCCAGCCAGACCACAGGCAGTGCCCACCAGTTTATCTAAGGAACTGCATTGTGCAATAAATAAAGCCAGCTGCATATCTTTTCCCTCTGCAAACCAACTGGATTCACTTTGTCCTTCAGCAGCTAGCTGGGGTTAAACCATGGCATTCATCCTACAGGCTTCCATGCCCCTGCCCTTCAGCTCTTCTCCTTCACTTTCCCCATCCCATTCCTATTGGTCTGGCACAATCTCCTAGCCAGGAGTGGATCTATGGGGGTATTTGTGGAAATTGCACAGAAATGTTAGGAAGCATGCCAAGGAAATAAAAAAACCATTTTCTCACCTCTGCTGGGAAGCAAATTGGTCATTGGGGTATGCAAGAACGGGGCAATGCCAAGAGGGAGCTACACTCCTGTAGGCAGCCCAAGAAAAAACACGGGACCTTTCTTCCTTGTATGGTCATGTTAGAGCTCCTCTAGGGCTCTGGACAACACTAGTTTTATTCCCACAGGGAAAACAACAGGGTTCATGGCTCTTCAGGGTGGTCACACTAAACTTCTGACTGGAAGTAATTGGAAGAATGACCATTTTGTGTCACAGGATAGACACAGAGAAAGAACATTTCTATAATAGCTGGGCCAAACACAAAGACTCCTGTGCGACACTGCTTGCAGTGTGGATCAGGAGCAGAACCAAAACAGGGATTGTAAGCCCACCCAACATGGCTGGGCAGCCTGAGGTGGATCCCAGCCACACACAGTGCAGATCCTGGTGCCTTTCAGCTTTTCCATGGTGACAGGTTCTTCTGAAGCCCTCACAAAGAACTGTTTTGTTAGCAATACCCCTTTCAATGAAATATGCCATGTAAACCTGTTCATCTTCTCTCTCTCTCACCTTTCTTTTGTTGCTTTGATGGCCCAGATATGCTAGTCTTATGCAATGCCACATTGCATTTTATTGGGAACTACCATACCTACAAAAGTGGCAAATCATTGGAAATTCATCACCTCCTCATCAGACTTGTTTGGCAGCAGCATGAGCTGGAGAATGTGCCAGCATTGTGTTGGATTGCCATTGCTGTAGAAGAAGTTCGTAGTAATTTAGCATTAGCAGCATAAACATTAATAGCTAGAGTGCACAAAGCCTATAGACTGTGGCACATGAATTATAGCAACCATATTACAACATGCCAAATAGCTAACTACAGAATTGGCCAAAACACCCATAAGAGCATGTTAAATGGGATGTAGAAGCACTGTTTACTGGATAAGATGACCATTTAGTACTGAAACAGCAAGAAAATCAAACCAGTGCAATACCAGCAGATCCCAGACCCCAATATTATGGAATTGTTGTGTGACGGATGGGGAATTTAGATTGTAAGGAAATAATTGCCAAGGGATCTCTCTGTTCAGGGTCTCTCTTCAGAGGCACCCAGCTCGAGCTGTAGTGCTATTAATGAAAAGGACTGTGCAGAAAAATCTCTTTTCAGTTCATTGATTCAGTGAAAGCCTGGAGTTGAACCCTGCTGTGGTGGCTGCTGTGTGTAATTTCCATAGCAGTTTGGGGACCCAGTGGGACTCTAGGCATCCAGCACTAGATGTTGGATGCCCTAGTCTCCAAATGTCCAGCTGCTGGCATCACCTGGGAACTTTGGGGACAGGAGACACTGATTGATGAGTGCTAAAATTCCACCACTGGAATTTTGGATAAATTCTGGATATTCTGTGTTCAAGTAGGTTCAAGTTCCAGCTCAGAAGCATGGCTGGAGAGGTATGCATGGCTTGATCAGAGTAAGGCACACAAATTTGGCATACAGGTATGGGGATTGTACCCACCCTAGTGAAAGGGATGCTCTGAACTGAGGCATAATTCAGTGGAAGCTATTAGAGCTTGTGGAGAATCTGGAGTGAACTGGACCAAAGTACAGGAATGTAGGCAGAGGGTAGAGGAACACCTTAGTGATATTGGGGATGATCATGGTGGGATTCATTAAAACACAGAGGAATGACCACACAGAATTTTAACAATGAGCTAGTGGCAAGAGTATTTGTTGATCACCCCAGATATACAGAAATACTTTAAAGAACATATGGCTGGATGGCAAGGGGGGACATTACAAAAGACCCCAAGTTTTATGGTTATGTTTATGTGTTACATGTTTATGTTTTAAGGATGGGAAGAAACACACATAGAGCTGAACTTGCAAAGGAAAAGAAACAGGAAAAGCAACAAAAGGCTACTCTTTCAGTAGCAGTACTGGCAAAGAGTTTACAACTAAGAGAGTGAAGGAAGCAATCTCCCCCTTGAAGAGAGGGCAGAGGTAGGTCAGATAGAAGATTTGAAAAAAAAATTTAGAATATTTGTAATTCAATGGGAGGAAAAGAGTCATTACTTTGTGAAAGTTGGTCACTGGCAAAGAAAATGTCCACTGCATACAAGGGGGCATCATGGGGATCTGGTCATGGGAGATGTAAGACCAGAATCATGAAGTAATCTGCAATGACTGAATGCAAGAACTCAGAATACTGTGGAAAACTGAGTTTATGGGATGTGGAAATTACTGTAAGAAATAGGAAATAAATGAATGTGGAGAAGATTTGTATTAGGAGAATTGTCCCTGTCTTTTTTATTAGGAAGCGATCTCCTCCAAACACTGGGTGCACAATTACATCTATCATTCGGAGTCCTGATTTGACAATCACGGGGGTATGTGTAGCGCCTGAAGCTCAGGAGCCCGACCTGGAGATACCTAAACCCCTGGAAGGGGTGCCCAGGGAAATGAGGAGTCAGTCGGGAACAGACGCGAGGCTGCCGAAGCACGCCTGAAAACAAAGGGAGGCGCGCCCTCTGCTGAGAGCAGCATCCCATCCCCGGGAAACGGGGAAAGGTGATCAAAACCGGATACATCAGCGCCTCGTCCAAGGAATCTTGGAAGTGGATGAATTCCCATGTAAAACCCTACTTTTACCAGCTGGAAGAAAACAGATTGGCTAAAGATGGGGATCCTGCGTTTCAATTTGTTCCAGATTTGAGAGCAACGAACCAGCATGCCTCACACCCCTCAGGGCCAGATTCCTCTCTTGCACTCTTGCAGATCATGCACTGGGCTACATGTTTTATTGTGACTGATCTGACTGCAGTGTTCTTCAGTATTCCCACGGATGAAGAAAGCCACCCCTTGTTTGCATTCTCTTGGAAGAGACTTCAGCTGATGTGATCTTGTCTTTTGGAGGGGTTTAATGGGTCTTTGACCATATTTTCTCAGATATTAAAAGAAGATTTAAAGGATATTGAGTTACCTGGTGGATTAATTTTAGTGCAATACATAGATAATTTATTTCTAATGCCTAGTAGAAATTGCAATGACTGTTTGAAGGATATTAAGCATGTATGTACTGCCTTAGCAACCAAGGGCACATCTCTATCCAAGCTCCAGCTGTGTCAAATGGGAGTAAAATATCTGCAATTTGTTTTAAAGGAAGGACAGCAAGTAATAGATACAGGAAGAGTAAAGGTTATGATTTAAATTCTTTGTCCACTTAAAAAAAACCCACAACCAGCTATGAGGATTCTTAGGTGCAGCTTGGTTTTGCCAACTGTGGATACCAGGATTAGTGGAACTAATGTAGTCTCTGGCAGAAACAACAAAAAATGAAGAAATAGAACCCATTACAGGGGGGGCAGAATGCGAAAAAGCCTTCAGAGCTATAAAAGGGCCCTTGGTTTTGGCTCCAGCTTTACGACTTCCAGACTACACAAAGCCTTTTGATCTGTATATACATACAAAAAAAGAGTGGCCAGTGGAGTATTAATACAGAAATTAGGACCTCATCGAAGACCTGTGGCATTTTATTCTGTCTAACTGGACCTGGTGGCAGCTGGAGCTCCAACATACATTAGATCCATGTCAGCGGCAGCTACAATAAGGGAAAAAACTCTATCTTTGTATTAGGGCACCCACTTACAATCTATGTGCCACATAAATTTGAATTACTTCACAAGCACTAAAAACACAAGCTGTGTCTCCCCAGTGTGCACATAAATACAAACTAACTCTTTTAAATGTAAATGCATGATTCTACCTGGCAACACTATTACCAGCGCCAGGAGAAGGAGAAGAGCTCCACTGATGTGACATGGTAATCCAGACTATCAGTGAGGCATGAGCAGATCACAGACAGACAAAACCCAGGTCTTGTTTCATTCACAGATGGATCATCCTACTCTTGGCACAGGCAGCAGAACAGTTGTGGAACAACTGGCTACACAGTTGTGAAACAGTGGCAGGTTGCAGATGCCAGAGCCCTTCCAGCAACAGTTGGTGATTAAGGGGCAGAGTTAATTGCCTTAGCCTGAGCAGCAATGCCTGGGAAGCAGAAAGTAAGTATTTATACAGATTCTAAGTGTGCTTCTGGCATATGCTTTTGGCATATGCCACACAATATTGTGGAAAGAATGGGGATGTCCCACCTCCTCAGAAAAGGTGTGGCTAATGGAACAGAAATTTGGGACTTGTTGGGCACAATTCAACTTCCCAAAGAAATTTCTGTGGTTTGCTGTCCATTCTGTACAGAGGACACTACTGTAATCAGCCAGGAGAATGTCCTAACTGATGCAGTAGCAAAGGTCACAGTTCATCAACCTGCAGTGTGCATCATGGCAATTACTTCAGATAAGAGCTCATGGTCTAATATTGACCATCCAGAAGGATTATGACCAATCAGGTGTGACAAGTGAAGAAAAGGAACTGTGGAAAAAGTTGGAAGCAGTGCAAGACTGAAGATGGAATATGAGGAATAGGAGGAAAACCTGTCTTACTTAAGAAATAACTGGTAACTGAGTGGCTCCATGATGAAACTCAGGGAAGAATGGAAGCGGTGGCTAATCAAGTACAACAAGTATGGGCAGATCTGGGTGTCTAGGCAGCTGCAAAAAGAGTTACTAATACCTGTCCCACCTGTCATGAATTATTACCTATAAAATTGATTTGTAAAATCAACCCATGAGCATTTTTCCCATTCCAAAGATTGCAAATAGATTTTATGGATATGGCTGCAGCATGTGGACATAAACACTCACTAGTGATAGCACCTTAATTTTCTTAGTTTCACAAGGGGAGGCATGCACAATTAGTAATACCAGTTGTTGCATGTACATTGACCAGAGTGGAAGGACTTCAGCCAATGTCCAGAGCTGTGGGAACAAGCAAAATTAATGCAAAAAAATATAATAGGACAACATTTCAGCATGATTCCAAGAAGTATGGTCACTTCTTCACCAATACTTCACCAAAAAAAAATATTGGCTCACCTCCTGGGTACCAGATTAGGAGCTCGGGCAAAATTAATTCTTTATAGGTTATTCATTTTTATGATGATCTTTGAAATAATGTTTGTTTGTATTAAATGTGGTAACACTTGCTGTGCTCAACACCTTAGGGTATTCTGCTCCCATAGAAGAGCAATGCTAATAAAAACTAAGGAAGGACTGCTGTAGAATATGTTAGTTTCAACTTAGCACTAGCAGCTTAAACATTAATAGCTAGACTATGCAATGCCTGTAGATTGTGGTGTATGTGCTGTGACATCCATATTACAGCATGCCAAGTAGCTAACTACAGAACCAGAGAAAACAGCCTAAGAGGATGTGAATCAGGATGCAGAACCACTGTATATTGTCTAAGAAGATGCCCACTTAGAACTGTCTACTAACAAAACAGCAGGAAAATCAATAAAGAGTAAGAAGACCCCAGACTCCAATACTACCATTGGTCCTAGCTGTCACACAAGGGGTGAACTTAGATTGTAAAGGCGTAATTGCCAAGGGATTTCTTCGTTTGGGTCCATCTTCGGAGGTGCCTAGTTTGATCTGGAGCACTGTTAATAACAAGGTCTTCATAGAAGAGTCTGTTTTCGACTTGCTGATTCCACCTAAGCCTAGAGCCGAAGCCTGTTATGGTGCCTGCTAAGCATAATTTCCACAGCACCATCTGCCGGCCAGTCATTGCCTCCCGAGACCCCTGCTCTCCAGACTGTCAGCTGTGGGAAGGCAGTCCACCACTTCACAGAATATTAGGACGGTCATGACATGTGGGACACAAATTCCCACAGCGTACAACATATCTGCTAGGTTTTAATTTCCATTTTACAGTCATAAAATCTTCTGTTCTGTTTGGAAACTACGTATCTGTTACAGCTGCATTGTTCCAAGTTTCACCATTGCTACTCACTAAACCAGTCTGATTGTCATCTTTGGCACCGTACCAGGTTTGTCACTGCGAAGAGATTTGGGGACCTTGTCAAAGCACACTTTCTTCTGCCAGTAATTTGTGTCGCTGGCTCATACGATTAGGGATTAAGGTAGGATTGAACTCAGTCAGCTGCAGTTTTGTAACTAAGCCTGAGAGGCAATCAGCAGCTGACAATCTCCCATGGGATCAGAAACACCAGCAGGGGATATGCAGGAGAGGTGCCAGTGACTGTGAAACCACTGTGCAAATGACCACGTGTGTGACACGGAGTAATTTGAACCTAGTGTAGGGTGCTGAAGGAAAGCCAGGTGGATGGCAGAAGTGCACTGTGAGATGCTGGGGGCAGCCCCCATAGCTGCAGAATCCACCTGTGCAGACCCTGCTTATGTGGAAGGGCTCATGACAACTGCTAGTAGCATGACAGGGCTGTGTTGCAAAAAAGGAGCACTTTGGTGAATTGACATAACAGGTCCTAAAAGTATTTTGAGAGCATTTTGGGAAGATCAGATTCCTCTAGGTTACAAATAATTATCTAATCAAGATATCCCATAATGTTATCTTCACCTGCAGTGGACCACATTGCTTCTCAAAGCCAAGGAGCTGGGGTTGTTTTTACCTGAGTGACCTTGTAGGCAGGCCATGAGTGGAAAAAGAAACATTGCTTCTTCCCTTTTCCTGGGAAGCAAGGGATCACATCACTTATAGGGAAATCGAGTATGTAAGGAATGGCACTCACTACTGCTCAGTTATGGAGCATCCCCCCTTCTGGCTGAGGAAACCTGCGTATCGGAGGTGATGGTAGGAATTTTTTTTCTCTGGCCCTATTTTCCAGTGGCTCCTGGCTAATAGCTGGAATAGGCTGGCAGGGAGAAAGCGGAGACAGAATAAGGCTGAGAGCAGCCCCTTATGATTCCCTCACTAGGTCAGTTAATGCCACAGGCAACCAATCCCCTCACACACCAACTGGGCAAAGGAACGATGTTGCCAACAACAGATAGAAAATCTGTAACTGGGTTCCAAAACAATGGCATTAAGAAACTATCTGATGATCTGCAACAGGAGCACTGCCTGCTTTCCTCCTGGTCTCACTCCTGTGATCTGCTGAATACATTGACCAGAGATTTTCTACAGCGCACTTACTTATGCTGCTTCCTGTGTGGATTTTACAGTGCCTTTTAAGATCTTGGCTCACCCACCGCTCGTCCTTCAAGCTGGTGCCCTCCCAAAGCTTCCTCATCTAACAGGCTGCTTTCACAAAACCTGCAGGAACATAATTGTCTGTGAAAGCTCTGTCCCTTCATCTGCCTGAAGTAGCAAACTCAGCAAATGAACACAGCTGGAGGAAGAGCATTTCCTCTGCTTACAAAACTGGTCTGATTACATGTGCAGGTTTTTACCTGTTACGTCTTCTTTACTGCGCGCAGCAGCTTTTCGCTGCCTCACTGTAAAATGTTAAGGACTAGAAATCCAGAGGGAGATGAGTTTTAATGCATTCAGGGATCTTCCAAAACGTCTGCTGGAAGAGTTGCCATCACTGCAGGGAGTGTACAATACCCAGGGTATATAGCAAAAGCCATAGAAGGAAATATCTTAAACTTTGCCCATGAACCCTACAAGGAACTAACCAGAAGCAATTACAGAGCGTATCAATGAAAAAGTGAGAATCTTTTATTTAAAAAAAATAATTAACACAAAATAATTTCCAAGAGAAACTAGAGATTTCGTCCATTCACAGATTACCACATCATGGCACCAGGACATTTGGTGCTCAACTCATTGGCTGTGACATTGTGTTACCTTTCTCTCAGTCTTTGTTAATGTTAGGACAGAATTTCTTTCTAAGGTATACCTAATGCTTCTCTTGCATGGGATGCCATCACCATTTCTGTGCCACAGTTTCCCATAGCCTGAACTTATAAGAACTCAAGATGTGAGATTTTTATAGGATTGCAGTTATAAGTGGCTGTACACTGGACCGTGAATCTGTAGAGATGAGTATATTCCCACAAATGGGCATGATCAGCAACCTTTTCCCCCTCAAAGAGGTAAGTTGACATTAGTGGTGTGAATAGGACCATCACAGTACCTGCCTTTTGATTTCACACCTTTAGGGTCACAATCCCTCATAGAGCATGATCATGCCTGCAGCTAAATTCGGAATTAGACACATTTTAAATTTTTGCTCTCACATGTTTGCTGGGGGTCTACCCTCCAAATTCTGAGAACTCTATTATGTCTGAAATACTCTCCTGTTCCCAGGCTCTTCTTGGTGAGAACAGAACAAGAGGCAACAGGCAGAAACTGAAGCACAGGAAGTTCCACACAAACGTGAGTCAGAACGTCTTTACATGCAGGTGACTGAGCACTGGAACAGGCAGCCCAGAGAGGTCGTGGACTCTCCCTCACTGGAGATGCACCAAGAACCATATGGACGCAATCCCATCCTGCTCAATGGATTCAGGACCTCGACAGGCTGGAGAATTAGGTGGACAGAAAGTTAATGAGGTTCAACAAGGACAAGTGTAGGATACTGCACCTGGGGAGGAACAACCTCAGGTGCCAGTAGAGGCTGGGACTGATGTGCTAGAGAACAGCTCTGCGGAGAAGGACCTGGCACTCCTGGTGGATGACAAGCTGACCATGGGCTGGCAGCACCCTTGTGCCCAGGAGGACCAATGGTACCCTGGGGTGCATTGGGAAGAGTGTGGCCAGCAGGTCCAGGGAAGTGATCCTGCCTCTCTACTCATCCCTAGTGAGGCCACATCTGGAGTGCTGTGTCCAGTTTTGGGTTTCTGAGTACCAGAGAGACAAAGAGCAGAGATGATGAGGGGTCTGGATCATCTCTCTTCCGAGCAGGGACTGAGGGAGCCGGGGCTGTTTAGTCTGGAGAAGAGAAGACTGAGAGTGGATCTCATCAATGCATATAAATTACACAAGGGCATTTGTCAAGAAGATGGTGCCAGACACTTTTCGGTGGTGCACAGTGACAGGGTGAGAAAAGCCACAAAGTAAAACACAAGAAGTTCCACCTCAGCATGAGGAAAAACTTTACATGGGAAGGTCGCAGAGCACTGGAACAGGCTGCCCGGGCAGGTCGTGAATTCTCTCTCTGGAGACATTCCAAACCCGCTTGGGCGGGTTCCCGTGTCACCTGCTCTAGGTGCTGTCACCTACTCCTTGGCAGGTGGGTTTGCAAGAGATCCAGAAATTTCTTTCAGCCTTAACGAACCTGTGATTCTGTAGCACGTTCTCTGAGACAACCCCGCTTTAGCAGAAAAATTACACCCAACACCCCTACACCAGCCCGGGCCCCGCCGTGCTCCCGCGACTCCCAGATCCCGGGATTTAGCGATTCCCGAGGGGCGGGGCCCGGGGCCGATCCAATCGGCGGCCGGGCGGGGCTGCGGGCGGGCACGCCGGTGACGCCGCACGGGCTATGGTGGCTGAGTAGTGACACGTCTCCGTGCGCGGCCTGCCGAGGGGCGGGCGAGCGAGCCTGCGATCTCGCGGGATCCCGGGGCGGCGGTACCGGGGGCCGCCGGCGGTAGCGGCGGCGGGGACGGGCGGCCGGCGCGGCTATGGCGGGGCAGCAGTTCCAGTACGACGACAGCGGCAACACCTTCTTCTACTTCCTCACCAGCTTCGTGGGGCTCATCGTCATCCCCGCCACCTACTACCTGTGGCCGCGGGACCAGCACGCCGGTGAGCGNGCCATTTAGCGGTACCTGGGCCGGCGGAAGGGTCCCGGGGCCGCCGCCCCCCGAGCGCGCCCGGCTCCGCGCCGCGGCTCCTGCAGAGTCATCGCCGCGCCGGGGTCCGCGGCTTTGTTTGGGCTTTGGGTTCTCCCTTGTCTTCCCGGAGTGTTCCAGGGTGGATGACCTAAATTTTGATGGTGGGGAAAGAACAGGCTATTGAGTTGGGGACAAAGAGGAAAAGTTACCGGGTTCAGCTTTTATGTGCCATAAGGTCACAGCGGGTGCGAAAATGGGGATTTGTTTTTTTCCCATTGCAAATCACAGTTAAGTGTGCGAAGGGCTAAATTTCTCTTTCGCCCTTCGGGATGATGCTTTGTGTTCCTGGACGGTGTTATAAAGTTTCTTTGACTAGTTCCGAATCTCATTTCCAAAGTAATTTTCCACTTTGTCTTTCCTTCATCCCTCTATTCTTGGAAGGAGAAGGCGTTTTGGTATACAGGCTGCACAGGAACACATTTTTAACAGTTCTGAGATTTAAAAGGCTGTAGAAATTGTGTTTAAAAGCTGGGTGGCAAGTGCTTAGTAAAAACAGGGATGCTTTATACTGGTTCCCATTGCAGAAACATAGTGACCTCTTAAGAACACTTGTGCTTTGGAATCTGAGAAGAATCCCTTTTGTTCCTTGCATCTTTTTGCATTCAGTATCTGGTGGTTACTCAGTGGCTTTGATGCCATTTTAAATGGCTTGCCAGGTTCTGCTTAACTTAGTTTTATATGTAGAAGAAATACCTAGCAATGAAATCTTAATCCTGTGCCTTCTAGTAAGGGGTAGGATAGAACAAATGTTGTTTTGGTGCTAAATGACAGCTGTTCAGTCTTGGTTGCTGCCAGACCTGCCGCTGGCCTCTGGCAGGTCCCTGGCTGGTGAACCTCTTTGGAGGGTTCGTCTCTGCTCTCCAAGTACTTACTACCTGTTGTACAGCTGAGGAGTTAGTTCTCTCTGCTGAAAGGAAAGGTTTCTCTGCCTCCTCTTTCTGCTTCCTGACTGTTGCAAGAGGGAGGCGTTACTGTTGTTGAAGGTGTTTTGTAATCTTTGGGTTGTTCTTGAGGAGCGGGGAATCGGAGAGAAAATATTACTTCTGTAACCTTTTTCCAAACATCAAGATTTTTATTTTTGTTCTGGTGAAGGGTGGGAGGCAGTGGGGGAGAAAATCGCTTTTTCTCTTGAATAATGCTTTACCTCCTCCTTAGTTCTTAAAAGCTGCTTCTTGGGAAAATGATTGTGACTTGCCTGAGATGCTGTGCAGAATGGAGCGGCCAGCAGGGACACTCTGATGTTGGCATCAGTTTCAGGGGGCTGACAGAAGCAGGAAAAGCTGTAGAAATGCTGTCAAACTTGAAGCACTTTGCCAGCCTTACATAGTTGATTGTCAGCTATCCTTATAGAATGGCAGAAAATGATAACCTGACTTTGGAATATGGCTGTATGGATTTCACCCTGTTTCCAAATAGGCCTGCCATTGAATTTATTACTAATTTCTTTGTGTCTAGGCAGCATTGTCCAGTATATAGAGGGCCTGCTGCATATTGGTCTGCATTCAGTGCTAGATTCTTACAAAGCTGTGTCAAAGCATACTCTACAAAGCAAAAGGCAGATTTTGTTATGCTGTTGGTGCAAAGAAATGAGTCAACTAAGTGAAAATCACCAGTGGAAATGAAGGGAGATGGAAGAATGATTTCTGCCTCATAATTGTCTTAATGGATTTTAAAATGTGAATGCAGTCCAGTTTTTAGTGTATGCATTAATGGCATGCCTACAGTCTCTTGATTGAGTTCTGTTGCAGGCTCTGTTGAAACAAAGAGTTGAGGTGCTGTGCAGATCATCATTTGGGACTAATGTTGATCTACTAAGTTCTTATGAAGTAAATCTGCTAAGTAGTAGAACATTGTGATGTTTAAGTTGTTTAAGTGTATGGCTCTTAGGCAAGTAATTTCCAGCAAAATCAGTATTTTTCTCACAGTTTTTTGTATGTATTCAACTATGCCTGTTCCAGCATTTGAACAAGATTTCAGGAATAAATTAAAACCTTGTGATGGTGGAAAATACTAATTGTTTAGCCACCGCTTCTTGTTTTCAGTGTAATTCACTAGTTTGAAAAAACAGCAAAACCACTTATGTCAGAAGCAAAGAGAAGGCCTGTGTCTTCAGAAGAGGAATCTTCCAGCACTAACAACTCCTGCTTCCTTTGATGAGCAGAAACATCTGGATGTTGATATGAGATGTTGTTTTGATGCTAGTTTAGAGTGGAGTTTCCAGTACTGCGGCACAGTATTGGGCCAAAGAGAACAAGCTGTGCCAAGACATCTGCCCTCTGTGTGTAGAACAGTTTTGTTCTGGAGCTGTGTTTTGCCCTACCTGTGCTAGAGAACCCAGCCTTTGTCACCCCTGGTGGACTTGGTGCAGTTGTACTGGCGATCTCTGTCAGCTCCAGCTGCAGGAGTGAAGAAGACCAGATCAGGGGGAGCTTTTGAAGCAAATCAGGCGCTTGTCCTCCTCGCTCCAACACCCCTTTACAATGCAAACCAGAGTATCCAAAAGACACAGAGCAGATTCCTTTTTGGTAAAAACTGTGTTGGAAGAGGAGCTTCAGCCACACTGTGTTGTAAGAGCAGACTAGAGCTAGCGTTTTGCAAGGGTGGAATGTTCACTGCAGGAAGGTCACGCCATTGGTGCCTGCTGCCTGCATCTACAGATGTGCTGCCATGGATTGCTGGTATGTGATACAGTACAGAGTGCCAGTGGAGGGAGAAGTACAGCAAAAATCTGGGAATTGCTGATGGCCTGTAGTATTTTAGGATTTGTTCTGTGCTGTAGTTTTGTAGTAAATGCTCATAGAATAAATAACCCCCCCCAAAACTCAGTGTTTGTTTTTGCTATAGTGAAACTTGGAAAGTAAGACTGAATCTATATTGCTTTACTACTTCAAGGAAAATCAAAATGTGTTGCCTAATGTCTGATTTGTAGTAGAATAGTATTTTTGGCAAGCCATTAACATTTTGCTTTTAGTTGTTCTTATAATAAACTTTTGGAAAGCCTTTTCAATACTATTGTCTGGAAGAACAGCATGATGTAACTTATGTCTCTAAAGTACTGAGAAAAGTTGGAGCTGCTTTTTTTTCCTGTGTGTCTAAACCTGCTTTTTCCAGGCATTCTGATAGAGTCCATATGAAGTGTTGCTGCAGCCTGTGGTAGGGGTTGATGCTAGTATCTGGGAGGGTTTTGCTCTGGTGTGCTAGACACCCTGTGAACTGTCCCATAATTTCATTACCTCAGCTTTGATAAACCAAACAAGCAGGTAATTGACTTTGTAAACCAGATTTGTCCAAATTACTTTACCTCCTTGGTGTTCACTCCAGAGCTAATAAGGCCTTTATGGAAGGTTAATTGTTCAGCTTTGTGTCTTGGACTGAAGTTTCATAATTGCATCAAGGTAGCAGTGCTCTAACAGAGTTAAGTCTTGTATTTCTCCCCATCCCTTGTGCCAAATAGAGCACCAGTGTATGGGAGTGGAAGAAAGTAATTTTAGCTAAAATTGATTGTTGTCCCTTTTTTCTTCTCTTTCTTCTGTCTTACTTTTAATGTGTATTCATTTCTGTGTAACACTGTGGGTAGCTGGGATGGTACAGGATGTGACTGAGGGAAAGAAGACTGATTCTTTCAGTGTTGGAGATGGCTTCAGGTGACGGTGAATATGGCTTCAGGCTATATTGTTTATCCTTGACTTGTTTCTTTAAAACATATATGTGTGTATATATGTTTTATTACTGAAAAAAAGTAATATTTTTTCTGGGTTACCTTTGTTTTGGGAAAATACTGGTATTAATTTAGCCTAATTACTGTGAGTAAAACCATTGCAAGGACTGCTCTTGGAACAAAAAATGTGGTTGCTAAAAAGTTATTCTGGTGCAGATTCATTCTTAACTAAAAAGGTATTCTCTGCAATGGGAATTTTCAAGTTGTTTTTCTGAAAGTTAATTGTGAGAGCTGAAGAAAATTCTTTTTGTTTTTTTCCCTCAGCAGTTAGGGGTGGAGGAGTGTCCATCAAAGTACCTTCCTGCTGTTGGACTTGCTTTGAAGTTTCAGTGTAAACTTGTGTAGATTAAATGTCAGCATCTAGAAAGGAAATGGAGAGTAAGGAGTGAATTAATTTAGTTGGATAATATGGCAGTTGTTGCACAATGCTGATATGTTTGCTGAACTTTGTGTACTTTTTGACTTATACAAGCGCTGCTGGATTGAGACACATAATTATAAAGCTGTGCTGAAACAGGTGGTCAGAGATTGTGGTGTGCTTTGTAGTTAAGTACATGTATCTGGAAGCTTGCTATTTCATCTTTTTTAGTTTCTTTCAGTCTATGTTAAATAAATTATCCTGTTTTAGGGCATTGGGTATTCATAATTTGTTACAAAGCTGATGGAAAGAATAGAAATATCTATCCTGAGTTTTTTATAGTAACTTGAAGAAAACAAGATGTTGAAAACATTTAAAAAACCCCAAAGAATAACGGCTGTGAATGTAAGGATAGCGCTAATAAAAGTTTGCAGTCTCTTCTCTGAAAGAAAAGAGGCTGAAAAGAGGAGCTATTTTGTTTGGAATGTAGATCTTTCTTCTTGAAGTTTAAGAACATAAAAACCTACTGTATGGAAGGGAAGAAAACCAGATGAATGGCTGCATTTTTGTATCTAGAAAAGAATATTGGTATGAAATAGATAAAAGCTATTTAGTTAACTTTCATTATAATAGAAATCCATACAAAGTCTATCGTGTTTCATATTTTTAAAAGTTTATTTGTTTGGCTTTTGTTTGTGGTTTTTTTTTTTTGTTGCTGCTCCCCAGCCTGGCTGTATGTTGTCTTGTTGCTCACTACTATCATTTGCACCCTCCCTTCTCAAGTGTTTCTGTGTGAGATATAGCTAAAGTTTTCTTGAAGAACACTGGGCTAATACAAAGAAAAACTTTAAAAAATCTAGTTAAAGAAGGCAATTTCCTGCTAATCTTGAAGTTGCCATGTTGGAAGTAGCACAGGCAGTTAGAGAACCCTAGTATTATTCCAGCCTTTTTTGTATTGAGGGTGGACAAATATACAGAAATATTTAAAAACCACAGCTTACTTGGTGACTGTTAAAAGGGAGAATATAATACCATGTTGATACTTAATATTATTTTGTTAATTTTTTACTGTACTGCTATTTTGAAGCAGTAGGGCTTTTTTATATACTTCTGTAGGTAGTAGTTGGCACTCATATTCCAAACCTTGATCAGAAGTCCTGAGAAAGTTGTTCTGTAAAGGTTTGCTGTCTTAGGAACCATACTTCTCAGTATATCTGCCCACTATACGGATAGTTCTGTGTAGTAGTGTCAATAATGAAGGTTTCTCTAATTTTTTTGTGTGTTTTTCATCTGTGTGAGTTGAGGCTCACCTCAGAGATTCTCATATTAATCCCCTGCTTTAAGATGCAGGTAGGGAAACTGAGGCTATGAAGTTTATTTGGCTGAGGACAAACAGTGAGTGTTCAACTTGGATGTGACTCAAGCCAGTGCAGAGAATGCAGGCAGCACTTCTTCAGTTTTATCTGTAATGGAGTATTGAGCACTTGTACCTCACAGCAACTGAGGGAGAGGAAAGCAGCATTGCTGCTGCTCCTACTCTGGGTAAAGTTCTTTTGTGATGCTCCTAATCCTCTGGTGTGAGATAAGATTGGTTGGAGTGTGTTAACTGTGATGCCTGTCCTTGGCCACAGCTCACTGAAATCTCATTAACCTTACTCCAAAGTATTTCACAGCATTTTGGCATTTGGTAATGCAGGATAAAGTACAGGATGCTGGTAAAGGACAGGATGAAAGGACAGGATAAAACCACAGGATGCCATGCTCATTGCTAATGTGGTGGATAAGCATGGGTGTGAAAACTTCATATCCGTGAATATAAGCATTTTGTGCCCATATGTGTGTGCTTATCCTTTCCTGTTAATACAACCTTTTATCATTGTGTCAGGAAGTGGGAGGAGAGTCAATGAAACTCAGTTATGCATCTAAGGACTGTTATTACCTACAAATTGAGCTTTTTGAGAGATTGAGTACACCATGGTTGACGTAAACCATTTCAAGTTCCAAAAAATACAGTTTATTAGGTGACTGTTTGAAGGCAGATTATAATGTAATGGTGATACTTAACTTTGTTTTGTTAATTTTTTTTCCCACTATTTTGCTGTTTTGAAGTGGTAGGGTTTTTTTGAGAAACATTTGAAGAAGGGGCAAACATGATGAGATGCCACTAGTAATGTCTAGCAATTATCTCTAAAAATATTTTTCAAAACAAAGCATTTGCACAGTTATCCAAATTACTCTGTTATTTGGGAAAAAAGTGCCTGTCTTTTCATGGAATTTAAAAAAAGTATTGTAATCTTACTATAACCACTGTAGCTTCCTAGCAGTAAAATAAAATTAATAGCCCTGTATTAGAGATTAGTTGAGTAGCTTCAAGACTGTCCAGAATACAAAATGCTGAAAAGCTTTTTTGTGGCAAGTTAGGGATCAAGCCATTACAAGAACTTTGTCTTTCATTACGTGTACATAAAAATAAAGTAGTTTCTATTTTAAAAAAAATTATCCTCTGTTATGGAAGCTTTTGAAAACAGTGTACTGAAGGTTTTATTGCACACCTTGTTCATTTAATAGTTGCTGCAAGGTTGTCTTGACTACTCACAGAGATGACACTAAACTACCAGGTTATACAGGCTATGCATTATGGTTTCATGGGCAGCTAAACTGTTCCTGGAGAAGGAAATTTGAGAGAGAACCAAGGTAAATTACAGAAAATGGAATCAATAGTGATTCCATAGTTTGGGGTTTTTTTGGTTTGTTGGTTGTGATTTTTTTTTTAAATTTGTGTTTTAAATTCATGCCTGTGAAGAAGGGTTCAGATCTGCAGCAATTTGAGCAAGTCTCGACTGGGGCTGATGCTGCATCCTTGCCCCCTGTGGTGCTGCTTTCTCCCATTGTGGGGTTTATAGGCCTTTCCCTCGGTTACTAGCCAGGACCTGACATGTATCTCAGTTTCATGGTGAGGAGGGTTGTGCTGGCTGGAAATATCAAGAGCAGAGTACAGGTACAAAAGCACAAAACAGGTACCCAGTTTCTTTCCTGAGCAAAAAGATTAGTGTCTGCACCTGTTTTTAAGTATACAATTAAGAAAATTTAAGAGGTGTTTTCAAATTTCACCTAGTATTTCTCTTTTACAGGAAATTGCTTACAGGCATTTTAAATTCAGAAGATTCCTTTATCATGGTTGGCTGGATGAACTGTTTGAAGCTAGGATATTTGTAAGCATTGTGGCTTCTACAAAGGCTTACCTTGCCAGTAAAGTTTCAAATACCCTTTTCTCTTTAGAAAAAAAAGCATGGACATACTGGGTCAGATCAGGTGGGATTTTTTATGTAGTGTTACAGAAATTAATGCCGTAAGGAAGAAGTAACAGGACAAGCATAAATGGTGTTTCCTTTGCATATTCTGTGTTTCCAGTGGTTTTGAGTTCA
>VYZP01052873.1:294-21409 GCA_013400635.1 Hypocryptadius cinnamomeus
ATTCACTTGGTCATAGCTGCAGCAAGTATGATCTATATGTGCAGGTAGACATTATCATTTTTCACCTGCATTTGAGCTTACTGGAATTTGTAGCAACTATATGATCTGTACCAGCAAGAAGAGGCCTGATGTAGAGCTCGGTGATGAAAACTAAAGCACTCTCATTCCCCTCTTTGGCTTTGGATTAGATCTTAATTTTATTTTTTAGGTTCTAGGGATTCAATCCTGTGTAACTATTTTTCTACTCCAAAAATCTGACAGCAAAATCATATGCAATAGTTTCAGAAAACTGTCAATTTAATAATAATCTTGTAATAAAATAATATCTTGTTCTTATATTCCATTTTCATCTATAGATTTGAGTGCTTTAAGGATGTAGTCGCCATTTTACAAATGGTAAACTGAATTTTTGAACATTGTAAGCAGTGTATCTGTCATTAGGAAAACACAGTACAAGCTCTTACTTTCTCATGTGGTATTTTACTAAAAGGAACCATTCAAGATTAACAAAGAGTATCAGTTCATTTGTATAATTGATAGAAGATTTCATATCTTGGATATTTATCTGGGTAGATGAGAGAGAGCAATGAAGGGTTCAGTATTTGCCCCACAGTTCCCCAAAATACCAGTTTTTCCAGGTCCCAGCACACTGCTGCTGTGATCAGACCCTTTGTACAGGGGTGGAACCTCTTGGACAAGGCAGGAAGAGGTAATCTAAAGACATTTTTGTGGTGAGAACCTCAGAGTTATGCAAATGTCTTAATTCCCTTAGAAGTTAGGAACCCAAATGTCTGGAAGGATTTAGGTCTTGGTGATTCCATGTTAGAAGTGAGGATGAATATCATGATTTCTAACCCTGTGCTCCAGCAAGCTTGTGTTGTGGCACCATTGCAGTTGTGTTAAAGAGAACTTCACCCAGAATCAGTGTTGCTGTTACCCTCTATTAGAGCTACCTGGATAAAGAAAATCCCCTTCAGATCAATGGGGTTCTCCAGCCTGCTCATAGTCCCTGAAGATTTATGGAGTGAGCTTTGAGAGGGAATTTCTACGATGGTTGGATGCTGGCTGTGTGTCCCACAGTTTGACAGGATACTTGGCTTTCTTCAGGGGATTCTAGATAGTTACTCTGAATGTTGCTTCTTGGATGAAAACTGCTCTTAGTAATTTCTAAAAAAATATTGCCAAAACATTCCCAAGATATGTGGCTCTCATCAAAAATGGACTGTTTAATTTCTGTTCTGCTGCATTTTATGTTTATGCTGTCTGACAATTCTGTCTGAACCCAGTATCCCATCTGAGTCCTTGACAGGTATTCATGATGAACTGCTGCTCAAGTTTCTGAAATATTTAAATGCCCTGTTGGGCCTGTAAGGGCTTTTGGAGCCCATCAAAGAGTGAGGCATTTGCAGAAGTCTCCTTCACTCTTATACTTTCCTATTTTCCCACTCAGTTTTGAATACTTGAAAGCACCTGGGCTGGAATGGTGCAAATAAATGACATCTGATCCTAAAAGCTGGAAAACATTAAGTTCACTTGAGAGGAACAAATTTCCTGCAGTGTTCAGGGGAACTCCTCATGATGTTCAATAGAAGTCCCCATAACTCCTGGAGTTGTTGCAGGCACTCAAACTATTTTCCTGTAGTTGGGGGTGGAGATCAGGGTTGCAGGAAGCTTTTTGAACTGAGAAATGATTTTGACAGGGTAGTCAAAATGTTCCATCTCGAAACCTTGGGCTTATTACTGAGAAATAAAGAATTTCTTCGTCCCAATTTTTTTTTTTCTGTTTCTTTGTCCTGCTGCTAAATCTGATCAGTTGGTTCCCTATGACCTCTCAGAAATGTCTTGCCTTTCATGTGTGCAGGGAGCTGTTTGCAAAGCAGTCCTGCACTGAACAATTTTACTTTTTTGTGGTCTATATTGCAGTATACCTATTTATAAATCAGAATTTTAACTTAAAGTAAAAATAGGATTTTATGACTAAATCATTATTGTATAGCTTCAAAATAGTAAATCAGTCACTTGTATCCTAAGTGGAAAGTGGAGATTTATAAATCAAAGCATTTTATTTAGGAATTTCTCAGGGTGATTTGTAAATCTGCTGTAAAATTTGTAAATCCAGATTGGGGTATGTAAATCCATTTCATGACTTATAAAGCAGTTGAATGTTTTAGCTAAATCTAATGTTTAAAATAATGATTTCTGAATCAAAACTTTCTGCTAAAGATTTACTGGTGAGTTTTATAAATCAGAGGCAAGATATATAACTCAAACTGTGAGAAGTTCAGATTTATAAATCCAACTTGTAAATCAATGGAAAAAACATCATGTTTTACACTAAATAATATTTTACAAATGGCACCTCATACATCATGCAATTGCCACAAATCTTCTGCATGGGAGTCAGGGTACATAATGTGTGACTGAATCAAAAAGAAAACCGTGGGAGAGGCAGCACAGTGGGTTAAATGCTGGGCTCGAGCCCTCCAAGGCTTGGCTTGTGCCAGCCAGGACCAGTGGTGTCGACCTAGTCAGGAGTGGACATTTGTCCAAATCAATACATGATGGCATAATTCATAACCTTGGCAATTGCAGCAGAGGGGAGGCCCCACACAGGAGTAACAGGGGTGTTGTAGATCATGATTGAAAAGCATTGGCAGAGTTATGTAGGGAACCTTATGCAGCACCTGTCTGCAATGCACCTGTTATAGCAGGCTGTCCCTTCTAAAGGAGCCAAAATCCACAAGGAAAAAAAAAAATAAAAGCCCTAAAACCCCCTCAAACCCAAAAGACTTAACCCCATAATCTTACGGACCTTTCCACTAATGCAATGACTAGATGAGGGAAAAAAAAATAAAAGTGATATTCTAGGTGTATGCAGACGTCATTAAAAGGATTTAGGAAAAATTCTCACTTTTCTCTTTATAATTTTCAAAGCAATTTTTATTCCCACAGCAGAGCTTAGGTCTAGGGGCAAATATTAGAGAATAAGACTGGTCTATACCTTCTGTAGGGGCTTCACATCCGGGTGACTGGAAATTCTAATGCTGATTTGGAGGTGGTGGGTTTGCATTTCCACATCTGTGGAAAACTTGGGGGTTTTTTCTCCCCTTGCCACTTATTTAGACCCAAAAATGTGCCCTGGATGGGCAATGGCCATCGTAGTGCCTTCCTTTTTCTTCCACCTTCCACCTCCAGTGCTCACATAAAGCTGCAGGTCTTTGATGTGGGTTGATGTCCCACATCTGCCTCTTCTGGAGCCCCTTGAGCAGGACAGACAGGGCTGGGGAGGCTCCAGGAGCTCAGGCTCTCCTGGCCAGGGTGCAGCAGCAGATCTCCATGGACACTGGGCTCTCCTGCCCTCCTCAGTGGGCAAATGCACTTGAAAGGGGAGAACTGAGGGTGGGTATCCAAGTCAGAAAACTACTTGTTACAAAGAAAAATGATAGAGGGAGAAGGTATAGCTGTCCTTGATTCTGACAGTGTTTCTCACCTGGGAACAAGTTCCTGTCACCCACCTGTGAGTGAAAAATATCCTGTGTCTCAACATATTTTTTTAGAATTCAGCTGTTGGGAGGTTAAAAAATTAACCAGGAATATCAAGCTGAGAATTGTAGATGAGTGCCACTAATTTTTAGAATAGAATCCTTAATTGGCTATTTTTCAGAATTCAGTTCATGAATACAAGGAGCTCTGTATATTCCCTAATGGAAACGTTGAGTTAAAATGGATTTGAAATTGTGAGTACATTTTTGGTAACTTGGGGGTAAAAAAAAAAAGAGGGTGTTGTAATTATCCCTAAAACAACAAAATTCAATAGATACAAAGAAAGTTAAAAGAAAGGCAAACATGTTAAAGTGGGGAAATACCTAATTAAGCCAAGTAAACAAGCTTCACTGTGCCCTGTAGTGATGTCATACAGTAATTATATAGTGATACATTTTATTGGCCACTGGAACTGAGTTTTGATCCTTTGAATTTTATATTTCTGCCTTGCTGTGCAGCATCAGTACCTGACAGGGAGCTATGGATGTGCTGAGGGAGGAGGGATGTGGAGGGTGGCTTTGAGGGGAGCAGCAGGCAGGAGTGAGGCCATGAAGGGAGGAGGAAGAGTCATTTAGGGACAAAGGAGTCTAAGGGACAATTGTGCATAACAGAGCGAAACCAGGGCTGGGCAAGTTGGCTTTTTGAGGCTTTTTTGACGTTTTCAGCAGCAGAGAGGAGCTGGGCTTTTGGATTTCTTTAAAGCCAGACTGCAGAGTGAGCTGGTGAGCAGCAGTGCTAAAGTGACCATGGGCCCCTGACTGGGGCAGGAATGTCTCAAACAGGTTTTGTTCACCAGAGAAGATTTCTGCAGAGCTGCATCAAGAGTCATAAAGTCACTTTTTCTGATTTGTTTCTTCCCATGTCCTTGCTTCAGAGCCATCATCTGTTCGGCTGCAGCATCCCATGGAGCCAAAGCTGCCTTCCAAGGGGTCATGCAGCTACACAGACTTTGTGTGGTGGCCAAGGCTTCCACAGTCAGAACTGTGCAACATGAATCAAAGGTTTCTTATGCTTCCACTTGTTACCATTATTAAGACTGTACCATCAAAATTAGGCACTGAGTGGACATTCCCACAGCCTGTTACACAATTAAATAGGACAACCTTTGCTAGATTCCTCAGTAACTAGAGCCTCAATACAGCCCACAGCAAACTGTAACTGCCTGGAATATTCTGAGAGTTTTTAATGCTGCTGTTAAAGCTTTTGAACCAGTGGAAGGCAGATAGTGTGTTAAAATGCTAAAATATTTTAAATTGTTGTTAATCAAAGCATTCCTGGACAAATCATTCCAAGTCATAAACGGGGATAGGATATGGTGCAGTTTTCAAACATTACAGAAAGGTGATCCCTCACTGTAAAGTGCTTAAGCTTATCTATAAAGCCTTCAATTGCATTTTTTAGTTTCCTATCTCCCTTTGGATTTGCAGTCCAGCAGAGATATAACCTTTTTCCCCCCTTCCAATACTTGCATTTCTTTAATAACAAAGTTCTCTTGCAATTTTTCTCTTGTAAATGCTAGACAAATGTTTTTGTTTTATCTCCTCATATTCCAAATAGGCGTTGAGTGAGTTGCAGTCAGTCCCTCAGAGAAAAACCTCTGACTGAATTTCTTCGTTGGGAAACAATGTAAAACTGTGTGGGCCTGCAACTGACCTGGCAGTTGTCTAAATACATTAGGATAAACTGCTTTAAAAGGCAAGGTTGTGTCTGATTCCTCTGAAGTGGTTGCAGTTTCCTCAGCCAACCTTCCCTGTTCTCCAGCAAGGTCTGGAATCCAGGGGCAATGCTCAGAAAAATCTGGGCTTTATTCCAGGAGGAGTAACAAAGAAGCAGAAACTTAAGTGGTTTTGAATGCAGAGAGCCCTATTCAAAGACATTTCAAATGTTATTCTACTATTTGTCATGGATTTTTGTCTTATCAAATTTTGCTTCTCAACAGGAGACAAGGTTGAGTGGCAATAAAGTCATATCCCTTAAGCTATATGGCAATACTTGGGGAGCCTTGTGTTGAAGGTGGAGCTGTGTCTTATGCCATGATGTGGAATTTCTGATAACACCAACCTTGGCTCATGCAGAGAGTGAAATCTGAGCTAGATATGGCAGTAGGAAAGGAGGGTATGGGAGGGTCACACTGGAGAATGCAAGCATTATCAGGAAATCCAACTCATGATCCTAATGCAAAACTAAACACTACAGTAGGCTGTGCTTCAGTGGGTGCAATCACCAGAAAAAAATAAGAATATTTCTCTTGCACTAAAACTCACATCTCAGAAAGCCCAAGTGCAGTTGTATGGTTGCCTGATTTACGGGCACGTTTACCAGAGCTAATTACAGTTTTCATACCCTGGTGATTTGCTTCCAAATCACAGAAATTGGTTTAAGAATTCCATCACCCCCTCCTCTTGTGGAGGTGTATTCTGAAAATGAGAAATAAAAATACTGAGGTAAAAAAGATATAGAGGTAGATTAGATGACAAAGATGCTTAAAAGTTACTTTCCAGTTGTATGGAAATATAATGTCATATTAATACCCACATCTTCTGGTTATACATGATGACATTGCTATTCATATAAGGAACTGAAATTTCCCTATGAAAGTACATAAATGCTACTCCAGCCTTGCATGTAGAAGAATGTGTCATGTAATTTACAAGCATTGTATCCAATTTAGTCAAATCCATGTTACTCAGAGGTTGAGTGTCAAGTCTGGGTATTCAAGCCCAAAACACTGGATTTTAAATAGGACTTTTGGTCACCTTGCAGCTCAGAATTCCCAGCAGTGACGAGACCCTGAGAATGAGTTACCAAACCATGGTGTCCATGCCAGAAGGGGCAGGAAGCCCTTCCTTTTGGGTCCCCATCACAGACACTTTCAGCATGATGACAGGGCAATATTTTTATGGTGCAAAGCTCAGCTGTCCCAACATGGAAGTGGCACAGGAGAGGGGACCACCCTGCAGGGTGTAAAGAAGGGAAACTCTACAAAAACTGCTATCTGTCTTGCTCCAGAAGCCATGTCCTCTTGTAGCACAGCAGACAAAGCTGATGGCAGGAGGCTGTGTCACCTTTCCAGCTCTGCATTGCTGCCCTCGTGTCCTGCTGCAGCCCTGGACACAGCTTTGCTGTTGGCATGATGTCACCAGCACTGGCACAGAGAGGGGGGGTGAAGTTTGACTTTTTCATAATCTCTAGAATATAATGATACAGACTCTGCTGAAGTACCAGCTCAGATTTGCCAGCTGTGGTTGGTGGAAATACTGATGCTAATGATGAGCAGTAATAAGCAGTACTGATACTTAAACTCTTGCTAACATCTTTAGTCATCTTCCTGACCTTTTCCCCTTTCCTGACTTGCAATAGTCATTTAAAAGGAATATATCATTATATAATCATGGAAGATGACTTTCCTTGTGTTTGCACTTTTTCATACTATAAGAGTACCAAATTTTTTCCTTCTTTTTTTTCGGCAGTAAATGGATTTGCAAACTTTTCGTATCAGAGATTTAATAAAAAATTATTCATCATCTGCTTGAAGCTTTTGAGTGCAAGCACTTCTCATCAAGTCTTTCTTCATTTGTAACAAACATAACTCATAAACTTTGTCTGACAAGGGAAAGTAGTTTTTCTTCTGCTAGTAACTCTTATATTTCAGTTTCAGAAAAAAAGAAAAAAACCCCTAGAAAAACAAAACAAGGAACTCTAAATGCTTCCATTCATTTTGCAACCTTTTCTTCGTCCAAATTTTAGGAATGATTTCTACCTTGTAAGCTCTGGCTTTCAAACTAATAATTCAAGTGAAAGACACAGATCTTCCTCAGAGAGCAATGGCTGGTAAAGTGCTGTATGAGTTTCTAATGCCATTACCCTCAGAGGTAAAGGGGAAAGTCTGGTTATTCCGGGTTGCATTCTCCTAATGTGTGTCTTCTGTCTTTGCTTGACAACCTAAATGTCCCTAGCTCCCATTGCAGGGTGATTTTTAGCATAAGTACCTGCCTTGATCCACGTTGCAGTGTGTTCCTTGCTGCTTGAGAGGCAGGAGTTAACCTGGATGTGCAGAGACAGAGGCTTGAGTACATTCCACTCACAGATTATAGCCCAGGAACCAGTGCAACACAACACCAAAGGGTGTGCTCTTCTACCAGGGAGGAAAAAAACACAACTGTTTAGTGAGATTGACATAAGACTGGACTACAAAGCCATCTGCCTCAGGAAAAAGAGTTTTGTGTTAAAAATTTTAGGTAAGTACATAAGAGTGTATGATATCATTTTGGCTGAAAAGTCAGCAGAGGAAGCTTTTTTTAGTTAAAGGAACTATCTTGTGTTTTTTCAGATTTTGGGATGAATGCCCTAGGGATGTCTTGGTTATTGATGAAAGGTAAAATAATTGCTAAAGCAAACAGAGAAAATGATGCCTCTTGTGTTCTCCACCAGAGAAACACAGCAGGATCCAAAGGGAGGGTTGTGTTCCTTTCCTGGCATTTCCACATGTTTTTGCATCCAAGGACCCTGGAAGACTCCAAACTTCTCTCTCAGCTAGTCAGAGCTCTTTCAGACTGACATAAACTCAGGATGTATTTTACTTGTTAAAATATGCAGGGCAGTGTCCCACACTAAACAAGTTTCTCCATCTTTTTGTTACCTTTTTTCAAGCATTTTCTCCCGTGTATCATATGTAAAACTTGCTGCTAATTTGTCCAAGGAAAGGAGTGCTTTAGGAGGCATTGCCTGTGCTTGGACTCTCCCATGCAAGGCAGGAGGTGTGCAGGTGCTCTCCTGGCATGTTTTACATGCCCTGGGATCAGGTCCCAGGTTGGAGGGATCTGTAGGGTTGGGAGGCCCAACCCCTTGTTCCACACAGGCATAGCGAAAACCAGAGCTGGTGGCTGAACGTTTGTCTGCCTATGCAGGCATAAAATGAAATCTCCATGGATTGAGATTCTGCAGCCTCTTTAGGAAAACTGTCTCTGTGTGTAAATAGTCTTGCTGTGACTTCTTTTTTTCCTTCTAGCCCAGCTGGATTTCCTCTTCTGCAACTTGTGATTGTCTGTGACCCTTGCTTCTTGTTCTTTTGCTGAGATGAACCCCTCCTATAATCTTGGCTTAGCTGGTACAAAACAGCAGTTAAATTACCCCAAAACTCTCCTTCTCCAGGGTAAACCAATTTAGTACCCTCAAATTCTCCTCTCATGTCTCCAGTCCACTAGACTCTCCATTACAACTGAACTGTGACTACATCTATAGCTATAAAATGAGTAATTTTGTCATTAAGATGACTGGCCTGTGGGATACTTGTAGCTCTGAATAAATACACAACCATGTTTTTCTCTTTCATAAAATTACCCAAAAGCATTTGTGCAATAAGGATGCTAAAATAATCTTGATTATACTTGTTTATATCAATTCTCATCAGACATGATAAATATTAATGTAAGAATGAGTGTTAAGTAAATTGAGATGATCACAAAACAGCACTTTAAAACAGCATTATCATCCAGTGGATCACCCTGTCTACAAAGGATGGCAATAAAATGTATCAGTTGACCTCATAATTTGCTTTCATTTGTCTGTATTCCTTATGAAACTTGGAAACTGATATGAAATGTGGAATCAAGGCTTTGATTTATTAAGGTAGAATGGGTTCAACAAGTGCTATAAAGACCACTTGATTCTGATAGTTAAATTTTGTTTGTGTGAGACTCTCCAGGACAGCATGTGGCACTCTGCTAACAATGTGTGTTTTTTGATTTTAACAAGACAGTCAGAGAAAATTGAGATGAGGGAAACTGACAATTAGAAGGTGTTTCATGTTTAAAAAATCCAACAAACCAACAAACCCAAAAGGATGTTGTACAGAATTACAGCAGTAAGAGCTGCCTGAGTAACATCAGCTGATCTGGCAAGATCTTTCTTAGGAAAGAAAAGGAGCTTGGGAATTTAAGGGAGGCAGTGAGTGAATGTGGAAGGGTCTGCTAGCTCCATGAACTGCCCCTTAGTGACACAGCTGCTGAGGCTCAAGTAAGGACTATGTGCATCCACTGTAGTCCAGTGTTTTTGCTGTTTGTTTTGCTGTTTGGTATTTTTAAAAATTTCCTTCCTTGCATGTGGATTGCATGCAGTGAGGTTAAACCCTGTGCTCTGGTTGTTTAACTGTGCTCTGGGAGGTGCCTCACTCGATCTCTTGAGAGGCTGAGTCTGAACAAGAGGCTGTGGCAGAGCGTCCCAGGCTCTGGGGTGCAGAGAGGGATGGGGCAGCTGCAGCCTGGTGCTAAGTTTGTTGTCACCTCGAGTGCCCACTGAGCTTAACAAAGGCATCTCCAAACGAGGATCTGCAGCTGGAGTGCAGGAAAGGTGCCTGTCTTTAGACAGTGCTTTGGCAGGGCCTTACAGGCTGTGAGTGCTGCAGTGGTGAGTGCTGTGGATGCACAGCTGGCACCAACAGCTCGTGGCATCTTTCTGCTTGTACAAACACCAATTCCTGCACAAATGCAACAGATGAGAAGCTTTAGTGTCTCTTTCTTGTGCTTTTTCTCTGCTGGGTTTTTTGTTTCACTTTCTTGCAATCACTGATAGGTTTTCTGGGCCATGCCCAGATGATTAACTGCAGTTTAGATCAAGGCTTCATAAAATGTGGCTTTCAAATGAGTTAGTGATAGATGAGTTACACCAGAGTGGTGCATGCAGAGCTAGGAATGACAGCTCTTGCTACTACTTAGGATGGTATTAAAAAGAGAGCTGGAAATTTCTAATTTAGAGAGATTTAATTTAAGAGATTGTGTTTATTGCCCTGGCTGTGGGAAGCATGTTTCTTATTCCATCATCCTCTATCAGTCAGGCTACTTCCCCTTTAAGTTGGTAGCCAAACTGCTGATTGATAATGAGGGAGGACAGGTGCTATTGTGTGAAACCAGGCAAACAAGTGCTGCTGAGATGAGGGCCCTGGGGATCCTCCAAGAGCAGCCAGAGCTTCCCAGGGCTGCTGTGCTTCTGAGTTTCTTCCTGTGTGTGACACCAGGAGCCTGGACTTGGTGAGTCATACTATAGGTAGTGTGGAAAACACTTTTAAAATTAGTTATTTTAATGAACATTGAGTATTATTTAATTTTTTTATCTTTTCTTATGTGGTTCTCTTCCTTAATCCCTGCCCTGACTTGTGTTAGTATTTCTGTAAGCAATGAGCAGCATGGACATCTTGGAAAAGTTGATAACTGCCTGTATATCCTGGGAGGTGAATAGGATATGAAACCCTTCTAATTTTTGAAAACAAAAGATAAGCATTGTAATAGATGTAGAAATGGCACAACTCTTTATGCATGAAGAAAAACCAGAACTATTTAAATTTCCCCATGTCAGAAGTTTGATGATAATAATTGTATTTAAAAGAAAATTCCTTATTGGACATATTCAGGCTTGTTGGGCTTTGTTATAGTCTTTTTTTGAAATATGCTAATTGTGATAATGTTAGTCTCAGCTTAAAGTGTTGCTGAAAGTTTTTGTCTGTGTTTGGAGATTTATGATCATGAGGAACTGAACACCTGTTCCATGAGTAATAGGAGGACTCTCTATGGTCTGATACTGGATTAACTTGGTCAAAATTTTATGGAAAAATTATTCAAGTGAGGATTCAAAATTATTTGTTAGTGAATTCAAAGCACTTGATGTCTTTTTCTACCTTAGACTGGAAAACCAAGACCAGTTATGCTATTAGCTGGACTTTGAAAATGCAAATAATTATGTAATTAAGAATGTGCTTCAGTCCTATTACACTACCCATAAAATTTCACAATCTTAAAAACAACATGTTTTAAAATATTTTGCTAAATATAATTCATGTAACTGAATTTTATAGCCTACCAAGTTGTGCAATTAAATAGTACATGACTATTTCTTACAATTAAAGATTGCAAGGATCTTCCTACATACAATATGATATATTTAACAACTTTTTATGCTAAATAGTTGATATAGTTAATGTTGTAGTCACTTAATTCAATTTTAATTAGCCAAACACTGGTTTGAAAATGTGAGCTTTTCATTAACTGACATTGCTCATATTTTTGCTGCTTGTTTTCCCTGTAGTTCTTTCAAATTATGTATGTATAATGTGTTAACGTTCATGAAATGCATTTATCATTGGAGGCAACGCCAAAATTGGTGCAGAGTGAAGAGAAATATACTTGTGTGTTTTTTGACAAGTGTAGCTTGAGCCTGAGATGATTTTAAAAAAATTAAAAAACAATTTCTAAGCATTAACTGAGTACATTTCCTGCAGAAAATTCCTCTGTTTTGGTTTTATCTTGGGCCTTTTGACATCACAGGCGTCCAGGCTGAGATTCTGTCACTAAGTAGCCTTGAAATACATAGAAACCAGGAAAACTCTGTGGAAAGGGATTTACACCCTGAGTGTGGATTCAGGAGAAGTATTTCATGAGGGACAGTTTCTAAAGGACTTCTATAATTTATTGTTTGATTCTGAATTATGAAACTGGGAAAAGGTGATATTAATTTGACTTTGTTATAATACTTGCTTTGCACTGTTAATCCTACTATCTATATAGCTGGGGAAAAGATACCAGCTGGTTATAGGCTAGAAATTACCATATTAATGTTTTATTTGTGTGGGAATATAGTTGTGTTAATTAATGTTTTGATGTGGTTACCAGCACTTAGTGGTCTCTGAACGTCCCCTGCTGACTTAGGGAAATTAGAAATGTTCAGGTATGAATGTGGTGGGGCCAGTTATACCAACTCTGCCCCAGCACTCAGGGGGGAATCCCACTTTATGAAGGGTGGTGGTGATGTGGACTTGTGCCATCAGGGAGAAACCTTCCTGTGAAGGGTGGCAGGGGAAAAGGAACGCTGGGAGGTGTTTAGCAGAAAGAGGGGATTTCAGCTGATGTGCAGCTTGGCTCCAGCCAGGGCCTGCTGTCTCTCAGCACTGATGAGAATTACCTCATTTCATGTTCTTCAGAGAGAAGATCTCTAGGTGCCTGTCTTGCTGCAGAAGTGTATTTACAACTCACAGTCTAAAAGATACTTCTTTTTGTTTAGTCACAATTGGTTAGAATTATTGTTTCTTAAAACTGCTGGAGCTTTTGTTTCATTTTTTTAATGCCAATATCAGAGTAGGGACAGAAGCCCCCAAAATACAATGAAGGGATACGTATGAAAAAAATGGAATGTTAGTCTTGATGCTGCAACTTATCTTCCTTCCTTCCTTCCTTCCTTCCTTCCTTCCTTCACAATGGACAGACACTTTGTTTTTGCCTTGATATCTCTCCTTTTCTCAGTCTGCAGATCTGAAAGAGTTAAATGTACCAGCACTCTGTAACCTAGATAAAAAATATGCATTTTAATTTCTAATAAAAAAAATCAAGCAGGTATGAATAGCAATAAAATTACTCAAAATGTTTAAATTGAAGGAAAACAATTGAAAATGGATTTAGAAATATAATGTTTAGTTAAGCAAGCTATAATGTTCTGTTATTTTAATCAGTATTGTGAAGCAATTTAAACTATGCTGGAAGAGAATTCTTATGTTTTAACATATAATTTTCTCCCTCCCCCAAACAGTCACCAAAAATTCCTCAATGTTTCAGTCATAGTCTATGGTCCTTGGCAATAGCAGCCTCTTCGTGCAAAGGTTTTCAGTTTTTTGGTCTGTTTGCTGGCTGGCCCTAGTACAGCCAGCCCTGGACAGAGCAGCCAAATGGACCTCCAGGCTGTCACATGAACAAACAAGATGCTTTACATAAGACCTGGAACAACAAATAAACAAAAAATCCACTAGCAGAATTAGCATCTAGAGAGAGATGCAGAGTGTTGGCTGTACAGGAGGAGTCTTGATTCAGCATTTCCTCTGTCCCTGCCTGCCCTGGCGGGGTGATTGGGGTGCCCTGCTGTGCAGGGAGCAAAGGCTGAAGCCTCAGCTCTGCTGCTGTGCAGACACCTGGAGAAAGATCAGGGCTTGAGACAGGAGGAAGAGGAGTGGCAATTTCTCGAGTCCCCTCCAGCCCTGGTGCTCTGATGAGAGCAGCTGACTGCTTGGTGCTGACACTCTCTTCTGCACAACCAAAACCTTGGGATGTTTAAGCACGTGTGAATTGGTTCAGAGGGACCCCTTGGCTCTAGATGCTTATCTGGAAAATATGTAGGCATATTTCCAGTCATAATTCTGAATTTTTGTGATGTTTCTTGATTCTTTCACCTGCAGTGAGTGAAGTGGGTCTTGCCAGTTGTCTGTGCAGCTTCTTCATGGGTGACTTTAATAAAACTTGTCTCTTTGACCTCCACCTTTTTCCACATAAGCTTTTAGGTTTGGCACTACTGGCTGTACCTCTCTGAGGACAGTGAAAAACTCCTGATTTTTTAGCACAAATGTTTGCACTCTTCCCTCAACAGCAGAAAAGAAGTATTTGCTCATGTGGATTTAGAGGTTTATCTTCTCTCTGTCTCTCAGAGAGCCTCAGGTCTTGGAGGAGCCGGGGTGTCTGTGCTCAGCCAGTCTGGGGACACTGCTCTGGCGTGGGCACTGGGTCTGTCTTGCCCACGGGCCCTTCTGGAGGAGCTGCTGTGTGTGCCAGGCTGTGTCCAGCAGCTGCTGTGCGTGCTGAGGGCCAGGAGGCCGTGCTGGCCCGGAGGGACCGCTGTGCACAACGCTCTCCCCTCCGTGGCCTCCTCCTCCTCCCTCCATATGGGACTGTGGGCAAAGGAGTCTCCCATGCTGACCCCAGCTTTACCCCACAATTGTTCCTGTCTGTTCATTTAAATTCCTAAAGAAGTGCAGAGAAAAGAGAAGATGCTGCCCTGTGTCTGTGGAGCACCAGCCCAGCAGCCCTTGGCTTTGCTTGGATCCTGTGGAGCTGCTCCAAAGGGATTCCTCAGGAGAGAAGCCACATCGGTGATAAATCACCGTGCCTGAGGCTGCTGAAGAAGCTAAGAGAGGGAGAAAGGAAGCACTTTGCCCTGCCTTTTATTTTCAGGGTGGCTGCGTTTGTGGGATGAGAGCTGTGGGTTGCACAGGGACGTTTCTCCCCTTAATCATCCGATTCTCCTGAGAGGGAACTTCACACCACGGACACTTCCAGGCACATCGGCGCAAACAGCACGCACGGGGACACCTTGGTGTTTGTGTGCAGCCCCTGCCACTTCCAAACTAGCTTTCCTACTCTTTAGAACGTGTTTATTAAAGAAGATTTGGGCTTTAGAATAGGTACTAAATCTCTGCAATGTGCTGAATTCCCATTCTGTGAGACTCCAGTGCAAGCGCTGAACTGAGGGGAGGCGGGTGAACTTAAATTAACCCAGGAGAGGAGGGTGAATGCTGCTTTCAAGCAGCAGATGCTGCAGCACCAAATAAGCATATTGCACAATAAATAGCAGTCATGGCTTTAATTAGGAATTCAATTGAAGTTGGAAACCACTTGCCTACAGTAAAATTGTCCTATTTAACATTTCTATCAACATATTTTTTTATCATTGGCATTGTTGCTTTTAATTTAACTTTCAATTTTAACTTTCAATGTGATAGATAAAATCTTTTTTAAACACTGCATTAATAGTTCTTTCCCATGCATCTATCTTGATCTTGTGTTTAAATCACAGACACTGAACAAATCAGGGCAAAAAAATAGACACATCTTTCAACTAACTGTCCAAAACCTAGAATACCTGTGCTTTTGGATCACTGGATCTATTTGAGGCTCCAGGAATGTGTGCTTAGCACACACAGTCACATAAAATGCTCCCTCTGAAAGCTCTGGTCTGGTGGATTGGAAAGCAGTTGAAAGGTGACAACCTGTCAATATGTGCCTCAGAATCAGAAGAATACGGGCTTCACTTCCAAACAGCAAACACAGGCTAACTTTAGGTATTGAGCTTCCTAAAATGTAAGAACACGCTGTTCTTGCTTTGTTACACCAGTGTACTTTGTACACCAGTTCATCTACTGCAACTGTAATTGCTGGTTAACTTAGGGGATTAGCTGTTTGTTGTGCTGGCAGGCTGGAGGAGCTTTCTGCATTTTCAGCTGGAGATCTGTGCATGATAGGTGATCCCTGGTGCCCTTAGAGGCACTTTGTGGTGATGATGCTGTGTGTGAGATGGGGCAGATGATCTGCTAGTGGGAATCTCTGGATCTGTCCATGGAAATGTTGAAGTGGGAGGGACTAAGCAAAGTCCCCTCCATGCACCTTCCACTCCCAAAACCACAGTGTACTTGCTGACAAATAAATACATATCAATTATGTAAATATACCTCTAAAAAATCACAAAGCCTTTACTATCAGAATAGTGCCACAGTTTTGAAATGTGGGAATATTACAAGGAAGAACTTCTGAAGCACTTGCAGATAAAAAAGGCAAATGACCCTAGGAAATCAGTCAATCCTCCCAGTACAGAAGAGACTAACTTCTGCTAGCCCCAAGTTCCTCGTTATTTCACTCAGAGGAATTCTTTCCTGGTACAAGACCTGATTTGCAGTAATCCCAGGAATGTAAGCAAGGGACACCAATCAAACTTTTGTGAGAATTTTATACCTACAGTAATACCAGTGTTAATACCTTTATCCTACCATCAGATCTGGGCAGTCTATATTGTAACAGAGGGAAGAGGAAAACCAAACCCCTGAACTCTGCAAAGGAGCTTTGCCCTACCCCAAATCTATGGGGATGGGGTCAAGCAGAAACAGTGAACAGTAGGGGCTGTAGCTGGGCCTTGGTAGCTGGGGTGGAATTTCAGATTGATAGAAGTATGCCAAGTTGTAGACATTCATTTATTCCTACTCAGGTTAGGAAATAACTTTCCAAAGCCTAGATTGCACAAGTAATGTTTGTGCTAAGCTGAAAGTCATCCAACATGGAGCTGGATGTAAATTGTTCAAGACTGCCCTGGGAAGAATGATATATTAGTAAATATATTAACAAAACAAAAAAACCCACCCCAAAAAACCAACAAACGAGTAGGATTGTAAAACCTGCCTGATAGTGTGACTTCAAATATTGTTGAAAAAATACAGTAGGATAAAAAGAAGCATCAAAGGGTTCTTCCTGGTCTGATGAACTCTGATTTTTTTTTTTTTTTTTTTTTTTTTTTCTAACTTATGGGCAGTTAGGCTTCAGGAGGCAGCCTCTCTGTCCAAAGTTTGATGTACAATGTTCCTCAATCTTTCTTAAACTCTAATACAGCTTGAATTCACTTGTCAGAAGTGGAGAAAGTGGTGGATTTTCAAATCTGTGTAATTTCAAACAATGAGTCATAATCAATTAACTATTCCCAGAACTATATTTAGGAAGGGAATAAAAACAAAGTGAAATCACAGAGGAAATAAGGAAATAGCTTTAAAAAGAACTTTAGCTGAGAGGATACTGGCTACTGATACTGTAGACACTTACCTAGATAAATAATATGTGGAGTTTGGTTTGGTTTAAGTCAGTGTAACTGATTTTCCAATGGAAGGATGCTTTGATTTTGTTCATTTTTTGTTCATTTGAGATTTACCTTTTGGGGTAATTAATTTTTCTGCAATTTCTTTTGAAATCAGAAAATTCTGAGTTCATGTTTTGCCAAAGGAATGTTTTCCCAGCGAAGCTGTTCTCTTTCTGTGTGGGAAAAAAAAAAATTGAAGACATTTATGAAGAAATAGTTTCTAGAGGGGTTTCTGAGCCTCATTTTGAGAATTTTTTGCAAGGTACTTTGAGATTTAGATACTGCAATGTATTTGTTTTTTTAGTGACTGAGGTTTTTTTGCATAACTGGAATTGATTTCTCTGTGAGGCATATGCACAGACTGAGAGGTGGCTACAGTGAGATTGTGAATGGGATGAAACCTGACCAGAGTATGGGACAAATCCTGTCAAAATATACATGATACTTGTAGTCTTGCAAATAAAACCGAATCAAATTCAATTCCTGAATGACATCTGTCACATGGGTTAGAATCAGTGGATATCAGCTTTCACAGTTCCTTCTCTGTGGGTGATTTTGGATTTTGTCATTTTAAAAATCTCAAGGAGAGTGCTTTGGATGTGATCTCTTTATACCCTCCATATTCCATTCTATGTATGACCAGGATTAATATAACATATGCAAACTAAATCCAGGCTATTGCATTTACCAACACTGAATTTTTATGAAGGTAGGGTAGCTCTTTGATAATCCTCCCTGGCTTTTATTTGCTTTCCTTTTTAATATTTCAATGAAAAAAAATATTTGTTACCATTTGTTATTTTGCAATTTATTTTTGTAAAAGTCTATTTGTGTTGCATTTGGCCAGAGAGTTACTGTAACTTGCTCCAAATTGCTGTCCTCCTGGAGCAATCCATGGAAATGTGTTGCTATTGTGTTAGTACCAAACTATTTCATATCTAGAAGACTGAAATCACAGGGACAAATGCAATATTTTTCTTTGCTCGACTTCTGTCTAATGAGCTCTGCTGTTGGGCAATTGGAGATCTTCATTCTAGCCCTCTTTCTTGCTAGTTCCTGTGTGACTGAGTGCATGAATTCTTAATATTCCCATTTCCCCATCTGTAAAATGGGAATTTTTATACTTTCCAGCTCTATAAAATTTATAATGCAATTAATAGGATATTGACAGAGCAGTCTGAGACCTCAGGTGGTAGGCACTATATGTAAACATTTTGACAGTTTTATTATTTCTTCCAGCTTAAAAATAGAAAGGTTTAGGAATCACATTTGGAAGAGGCTAAGAGAGTTTTGTGGCTGTTGCCAATAGAAGTATTTGGACCGTCTCTCTTCCTATTTCCAAAAAGTTGCCTTGACATGCAACTATTTAAAATATAGTCCTCTTTCACATAATCTTTTCAGCACACTCTTTTCTTTTTTTAATAGAAAATTCATTATTTCTTGGATAAACAAAATAAAAGTGATAATAATTCTTAGATTTAGACCTAATATTTCTGTAATTTTGACCTATTAAAGTTCAGTGCAATGCCTTATATTTGTTGGGAATAACAGTGGCTAGCCCAAAGGATCAGAACTAAGAATAATGTTTCTCACTATTCTTTTCAGCTGACCTTTTGCTTAGCTGTGAGCTAAGGTCATTTTCACTCTTGGCTGGGCTTCCTTGACAGCTAAGATGGCTTCTTCATGAAGATACTGAGATAAACTGGGGCCGTGCATTCATTCACATTGCTAAAACCACTTCATCAAATACTGCTTCTATATAAAATACTCCCCATCTAATCAAGAAAACATCAAAATCCTGCAAAGTGCCCTTGTTAATTCTGTCACTTACCACCTAGACCATTTTTCAAGATGATTTAATTAGCAAAGTAAAAGAACGTGCTATTCTTCCAGCATTATTCACACAAGTGAAAATGTACGCTTTGCTTTAAGATATAAATAACTTGCATAAACTAGTAGAAAATACATGCAAATGTAACACTGACATTTAAAAGCAAAGATATATCCTACAGTCAGACATGTTCTGATTTTCTGCCAATATCACCAGAGCCCCAAAGCCACAGTGAGAGGTCTACCTTTGTTAATTTTCAACCAGAGCTGGAGTGAAAAAGATCTGCCAGTGGAAAGAACCACACACAGCAAAAATGTAGTTAGGTCTTTATTTTTACCAGATCCAAAATGGCTTTTCGATACCAAGAACTCTAAATGTTCCAGAGAAAAGGAAGAAGCTAGAGGAGATAAATACGTGCCAAAAATAAGAAGTGCAGGTGTTGTGTGCTCTATGCATATATGCTAACCCATAAAAATTGGCTTAGCAAAGGCAAACCAAAAATAGCAGCAAGAACCCATGATGCTACTCCAGATTAACCCTAGAAGCAATTCCCCCTCTTCAATAAAGTGTAGACTTACTGGAGGTAATTGTCAGCATATTCTTTATTACTGCTTCATAGTTATAATATCAGAGTGCTCCTAAGGTATAATTAAAGATTTACCTAGATTTATGAGACTTTATCATCACCAACAGGGTTAAAGAATGCCAGGGAGACCCATTGTGTGAGGGTTTTGCTCAGCAGTTTCCACAGCAGTGAGGGTATTGTGGAATTACTTCAGTGCTTTAGAAAAGCTTGACTGCTTGGCACTAATGTAAGGGGCATTATTAGAGAGGGGACGGTATCTGCGTGTTAGGCCAACTGTGCACCTTTCCTTTTCTGGAAAGGAGGAAAGTAGGGGGGAAAAAAAGGAATCAGAAGCCAACAGAAGTGGATGGACGCACCCTGAAGAGTGGAAATAAAGTAGGAAGTAAGTTATCATTTATAACGATGACAATAATGATTTGCTGGAAAGTTGTCAGTGTCCACACAGCCCTCTCCATTTCCTTAATACTGATATCCTTGGTGATGGATCTGTGCTCTCCCACCTGAATTCTACACAGCCCACACTTTTAAATGTTAACTAAACAGTGCTGAATGTTGTAGGCTTCCAGATGTTACCATATTTATTACATAACCGTTCACTGAATGTATTTTAGCAAGCATAGATGATAGGATGAGCCTGGAAATCCTGGAAGGGATAGAAACAATCTGTGGTGATATTTTAAGACACTATGGTACCTTACCTTCCAGTTTACTATGTACAGGATCAAGTTGCAAAGCCAAACCTGACTTTGATTAGTGCTTCATTCTTCAGAGGGTATCTGAGGCTGAGAGATCAGAAATCACTGTTAAGGTCTCACAGTTTGGCTTTCTCTTAGCTGCATTTAAGCATAAGAAAAAGTGGTAAGACATTAGAATAGAAACGTGGTTCCTATATTAATGGCAAATTCTTTGATGATGAATTGTATCTGGATTTGCCTATGGTTCCATAGATAGATCTTGTTAGAAATTGCTCACTTCTCCCACATTCACAGTCTGTGTTGCCGTGGGAGTTTATAGAGGGCAAAGGATGAAATTTGTAGCTGAGTTAAATATAATACTCAGTTCTGCACCTGGTCTGGAAACACTAATTGGTTATCTTGCCCTCTAATATTAGTCTTTTGCAGTGTGAATCTTTGATCCTTTGGGCAAACATTTCAGTTTCTGTTTGCTAAGGAAAGGTTTCATTCTGTGCATACAGTACATGGGTGCCTACTTCTTATCACACTCACTGAGAGAGTGTAGAAAAGCTAATATTCATGGCACATAAATTGCTTCTCTTATTGCAACTTTCACATCCTGTTCCTTCCTTCTTTGCAAATTCAGAGTTGAAGCCATAATAGAAATTTCAGGCATGTGAAAAGGATCTAAGGTAGAAAAATAATATCTTCTGTGGGATGGATTGCTATTTTGGAAAAAAATGAAATAAAGGAAGTCAAAAGAAAATATACAGTAATAAGATTATGTTATTTTGTGCTGCTTTCCTAGAAACAACTAACATTTAAAACTGCTTGAACTAANAAACAACTAACATTTAAAACTGCTTGAACTAAAGAACCTGTAGGACTTCAAGCACATAGCAGGCTCCTGCAAGACCATTGCAGTCTCACATATAAACACTCGACTTTTAGAAAATTCTGGAAGGTTAAGCTACTCATTCAAACTATACTTTGTTGGTGTTGCCTGGCACATATGTGATTTTTCTAGCCCCTGATTGTGTAATACTCTTTTTTTTTTTT
>VYZP01052875.1:745-15523 GCA_013400635.1 Hypocryptadius cinnamomeus
GTAATTGAGTGCATTGAACTGTTTGGCCTGGGCAATGGGGATGCCTCCAGAGTGGCCCAGAGCAGAGTCTTCAGGAAGCAAGCTGTTGTCATGGCTTCAGATTCCTCCTTAATGTTCAGTTCACAATAGCAGAAGGATTAAGCATTTCAAGGAAGGGCTAGAAACTGAGTTTGTGGTGAGATGGAGAAAGGGGGCTCAGAAAAATCTGTGCTGGCTGCTTTCCAGCAGGGGATGTACATAATGGCAAATGATGTCACGTAGTTGAGAATGCAGAAAAAAGCTTTAAACAGCAAAAAACCAGGGCACTTGCTGAAAACCAGAAAGAGATAGGTGGTGTGAAAATGTGTGTGTATGTACGTGCATGCATGTTTATAACATTTCTGGCTTGCCAGTTTCCAGGAAAGTAGTAAGAGACAAAAACACTTTTACACAGTCAGTGACTGTGGCAGCAGTGTGAAATGAGCAGAAATGGATGAATTGTGTTTAGCCTCTGCTTCCTTCAAGCTTTTCATTACTGTATTGTAGGTTACTGCAGCAAAAATGTGGTTCAGTTAAAAAACTGACATTAAACAAAGCCAGATGTACTTAAGTAGCAAAATATCCAGAAGAAATGACTTAACTTACAAGCTATGTGTGGATTAATGTAACTCCCTGATCCTCCCCCTACCCAATATCTCCATCCTCAAAGAAAGTCAAAATCAAAACAAAACAGAGGAGGGAAAAAAAATCCCAAACCCATAAAATCTAAGACTCACAGCCAAGCCAATCACCGTAAGGCAATTTACTAATGGTTTTGGCAGAAATGATCCTGTTCAGCTTGTCTTTCTGCCATGCTAGAAAGTTAGCATTTATCCATATGTGAAATGTTTTATTTAATCTAACAATATTTGAATATGTTTCCTTTTTTTCCCTGAAATATGGGGGGGGTGATCTTCATTTCACTGTTATAGCAGTGAAAAAAATAGTTACTTGAAAAGCAACACACTGTTTTTAGTTTAAAGAAACCCATTGTTATCTCAAGACTTAAGAGTACTACTCAGAAGCAGCTGGATCATTTCCAAGGTCTCAAAATATATTTCACATCTCATATCTTATGTTTTTACTATGAAAACATATGAAACTTTCTCAGAAAAATTTACTTGGAGCAGTAAATGTGAAAAAGTCACAGATAGTTGCAGTGATAAGGAAACGACATTGCTATTCTGGATCTTTCTGCTGTAGAAAAGAAGAGAAGTCGCAAAATTTACTGTCATTTTTACTGTCAGAAGTGTTTATGCACAGGTGTGTCACAATTCTTGTTTTGAGGAACTGTTCAAATTACTTTTGGGCAGTGGAGATTGTGACCTCTGTTGTAACTCATTAGGCCTGCAGAGAACTACATGTACATTTAATATCCGGAGCTTGACATGATGGCTCCCAGATGCTCAGAGGAGAAAGCTCCTCAGATGATGATACAAAGAAAGAATGGAACCCTAAAAAATGGTTTTAGTTTGGGATTTATTTTATTTTATTAAGAGTTTAAAGCTGTAATTTATTTCAGTTAATTTAATTACACGTCAGGAAAGTTTGCTCCATGTACCTATATGTCTCAAGAGGCTCCAACAAGTATACTGGACTTATTCAAGGGGGAAAGGGCTGGAATTCAAACCTATTTTTGCAAATCTAATTGGTTGTAGTCTTCTGACAGAAGTAAATGTTTCTTTAGTAGATAGGTATTCCAGTAAGTTCAATTATTATTCTTTCTTCTGATGCTTAATTGGCTCTCCTTAGGTTAATCAGAAGGGGAAAAAATTGCTAATTGGATTCTTCTGAGAATGTTTTTCTGTACATTTTTTTTCCACTCCTGTTCTATCGGAGTCTTCTGCTTGCTTTCATATTCTCCATACTCCTGTGGTGGGCATTTACATACCACTGGAAGATGATACCGCTCCAATAGAAATAAAATTGGTACAGTAACTCAGGGATCTTATTTTATAAAATCTGTTAAAGGAGGTACCAGCTATGTGCAAAGAAGTAAGTAATATAGGGAAACTGTTGTAGTGCTGCATCATAGGGGAGGAGAGGATTACAATGATGCAGAAAATCACTGAAATAGCTACAGTTGTACCATTTGATTAGTCTCTAGTCACTTCTTGTATGTCCTCCACTCAGACTGCATTTCTCTCCAGTCTCATTGCTTTTCATGTACTTGTTCACTTGAGAAAAGGAAGGCTTGAATAGGAAGAGCTGCTGGTGCTAGACTTCTTTTGGCAAAAATAAATAAATTAGTGAGTCCAAACTGTTCCTTCTAAATGTTTTGGAGGACTCTGGTGTTAGCAGCTGCGTCGTTGTTGTTTACAGAGGGTATAATGTCCCTCTGTAAATTTGTTTGAAGGCACTAATTAAGACAAAAAATTTATGATTTGCTGTGTGTGCACCAAGGCAAAGGGAGGGAGATTGCAAATATCAGAATGCATTATTTAAATAAAAAAAAACCACAAGGAAAGAAGTAGTGACCGATTAAAATATCGTGATCCCTGCTGTGTCTCATTTCCTAAACCCAGGATATTTTGTCTGCTCTAACATCTGTTTTTATTATTTCTTTTTGCTCAATACAGAGATACTGTAGCTGCTTTTGATTTCTGACAAGTATTGGCAGGTATTTTTTAAATTTTCACTTTAGTTATTGTTTAGAATCAGCAATGTTGTTTTTTTGGTATCCATTTGAATGAGGAAATACAAACCTCTGGTTTTTCTTTTGTAATGTCTCCATAACATTTGGTTTTTGAGTTTAATGTGACGGAGGTCAGCTTCAAAGGATTTAATGGATTTTATGACTTTCTATTTATCATGAAAAAAAGAATAGTAAAGATGGTCAGAATCTGAAATTTGGGTATGTATTTTTGTTCTATGACAAAGGAGAGGCAAAACCTTCTGTTCATTTTTTAAATTAAGAGCTAAAATGTGGTGTGCTTTCATTCCTATAACTTCTGGTTTTTATATTGAAGATGTTGATACAGAGCTACAGTGCAAGTATGATGTTTGTGTAAGATGGGGAGTTTATCTTGGACTGCAACAGCCATAAACATCTCCATAAAAAAAGGAAATTTTGAACAAGTTTCCTTTCACAGAACTCTGTGCATCTCTCCTTTGCCTCTGTTTTGCCATCTGCTAATTTCTGTTCACTGGTCTTGTCTCTGTTGTGCAGCAGAATCCCTCCTTTAGTTTACATCCAGATTTGAGGGATAGTTTAGAAGACTAGTAAGTGTGAAAAATGGTAGCAGTAGTGGAAAGGGGAAAGGAAGGTGCTATCAGGCCATTATCCTGCATGTCAACCTGCCTCTTGTCCTTGTGTTTTCAGTCCCACCTAATTTCTGAACATGGATTATCTAAGCAGTGTCTTGAGCAGAAGCCTTTCTTTATAGCAGTGAGCTATTGGAGGTGTGGGTCTTATCACTGAAAATGGAGAACCTGCAGTGAATTTTAAGACAGATGAGGAAATGATAGAAATAAGCCATAGTTTTTGTTTGCTCTTTATAGTGAGGTTTTACCACTTGCTGAAACATCTTCAGTTTCAAGGGTGTAATAACAATGTCACTATGGTTTTTGCAAAAGTAATATTTGATGGATTTGGTGGAACAGAGAAAGTGGTTCTAAAACAATGAACACAACAAACAATTTATGTTTTCTTACTCTACTTTAAGGAAGTACTCTGTGTCCTATTTTTTTTTTTGTGGTCTGTGGAACACTGTGGTACAAACAGAGGCATTCCAGATTTCCAGTTGTGCTCAATGATCCTTGTGTGGGTCCCTTCCAACCTGAAGCATTCTATGATTCTATAATTGCAATGCAAAGCTTAGTTCATGTTGAGGTGTCTGAGAACTCAGCAATGATTTATGATTATGAATTTCCATCCTATTTAATCCAAAATTATACTTGATAAAGGGACTTGAAATACGGCCTATCCCAAACAGAACAGAAGAGATTGCTACCTTTTCTCTTTTATGGCTTTTCTGTGTCTTCTGTGTTAGAACTACTAGCAGTTAACTTCTATTTACTAGTCAGGGAGCTGTTTACAAATGTGCACAAATAAATGCCCTGGTATTCTGGCCTCAGGTAGATGGGATGAGGTAAGGAGCAGCATAAAAATAAATGAAGTGTGATGTCAGTGACACTGCATGCCTTGAGTGCTACAGTATGCAGAGCAAGTCGCAGGATTTGTCAAATAAAAGAAAAATCTTAGAGATGTATACTTTACCCCTCTATGCATGCATGTGCTGTGAATGATACTAAAGACTGGCTGAGTGAAAACTATTTCTTTGATGTGTCACAAACGTTTCTTATTAGGAGAGGCCTAAAAGACTTAAATATCCTCAAACTGTGGTTTATTTGTGCTTCTATTTGTTCTTCAGTATGTGTGAAGAGGTAGTTTTATTGTGACTGTCATCTGTAAGAGGTGGATTTTGCACTGGGTGACATCTGTAACTTGATCTAGCTATCTGCCAGTTTAAAGCATGAAAATACAGCACAGTTTAAAACAAAAAATATCCTATCGATTTGGACTATTACAAAATGATGTGGATGGACCTCATCAGGTGACATATTAGAAACTTGTTAGAGGTCAGACTTCAAAGTCAATATGTTAAAATTCTGAGCAGCAAACCAAATAATCTGGTTTGGGTTAGATCAAGTTCATTAGTAGGAAGAGAAGTTAATTGGCTTTTCAAGCTGGAATTTCCTTCTTCCATATAAGTGTTGGATGTTCTGGTTGCTAACTAAAACTTTTTGTACAGATGCTCTCTTTGCAGCCCGAAAGGGGCCTCTCTCTTTCTTTTCTGCTCTTTTGAGGCAAAAGAATGGTCTGTTGCTATGCTCTCCTCATTGTATTTTCTAAGCTGCATGATTTTAGTGTTTTTAAAGCACTGCAATCCATGCCAAAGACCTGTTCCTGTCTTTTCTTTGTGGCAGAGGTAACAGGTAACATGCCTTTCTTTTCCATCCTCAGTCATTCTGGACTTTGGTGTTTGTGTATTCTTGTAAAGGGATCTATATTACTAGTAGATGTGTGGGTTGAGAGGTTTCTTAACAAATTTTGCAACTTTTGTCTTTCTCCCCTTTTCTCTGGGGCAGAGAAGGGAAGCACTTTGTTCTGGCCTTTGAAGCTGTGCTGGCCCAGAGACTGTACCGGCGCACAGCACCCCCCACCCCTGCACGGTAATTTAGACCACATTGCAGGTAGGAAAGCCTACTTTGGAAATGATGGCAAAGTGCTCTTCAGCAGAAGAACAAAAAAATAATAGGAATGTAAGAAGCTTGAGCATCAATTAGTAAAAAAGAAGGAAAAGTTTTCCTGAAATGTAATGGAAAGTGATGCTGCAGTGCTGTAGCCCTATGTGTTTCTTCAGAAAATAATAGTGCAGCCTGCAAATAATTACCTCAGCATACAGCAGTAATGTGCAGCTCTACGTTGTGAGTATCCTGTATGACATAACTCCTCCCTTAAGTGCCAGACAGCTCTGTGAGGAGACCCTGGCACTGCTGCAGGTGGGGCTGGCGTGAGGGGCTGCGGCAGCCGCCATTACCTGTGGCGCTGACGGCGGGCCGTGCGTGACGGCCTGGCCTCAGGCCCTGTGCGGGATGGGGGACCTCCCCAAGATCTTTACAAAACAGTTGTGGTCTAAGCTTGCTCCCCGATCCTGAGCCACCCTGACACCTGCCATCATGTTCTGTTTTGACACATGGCAATAAAAACGAGGTATCCTTCTGAAAGTTACTCTGAGGGGAACCATGGTGGGAAATGCTTGGCGGGAATTGTTGGCCTGCTGCGTGGTGATGGAATCGCACATCTTACACCTCTGACACCTTTACAAACCTATATGCAGGCTTACAGGAGGGCTTTTTCTTTTTCTGCTCTGCAGTAGCTTTACAGGGTGACAGCAAGGCCACTAGTATTTAGATTAGATATGCTGAGAAATGTAGATGGACCTGGGAAGCCCCAAATGAGTGCAATCAAATGTATTCTGACAGAAGAAAAAGTGTAAGTTTTATTTGTGACACAGATCACTTTGTTCAGAAGCTTGGTAAAAAGTGTCATTTTTGTTACTATCTTGTGGCAGGTTAGGTCAGAGGATCATGAAGGGATATAAATACAGAGTTTTGTGTGAAGCAAAGTTTAGGGATGGAAGAATTATTTTTTTTGAATGGTCCTTTATTTTTTGGGTTTTTATTTGTACAACAGCAAACAACACTTTGTTTCAGATTACAGATAAGTAAATAAAGATAAAAGACTTATTTTAGAATTGTTATAGAGTAGTAGTATATGCAGCACTAAAGTACAAACACCATGCACTTCAGATATTTAAAATTGCTGATATTTTGCAGTTGATAGCAGCAGTACAACCAGGCCTACAGGCTTTTTCTCTGCCTTGTCACTGACAACTGTGATAAGACACCCTCAGCTTTGCTTCCTGAGATTTAATTCAGAGGATGGGAGTCCTGTTTACGCCTTTTGATATCACAGTTTCTTGCTTTATAAAGGCAAAAAGAATTAAATGAGTTAGATCTGTCTCTTCTTTCAGGCTAGATTTGAGTTCTCAGAAGGTGCTAATATCCCTTCAGTGTAACACTTCCTTTAGTATCACTAAACTTTCTACACTATGTGACTGATAAGCAATTCTAGAATTAAATCTTACCTAGTGTAGGAATGCAGACATATACTTGCAATGACATTCAGATATGTTGAAGTCTTCTATATTTCACTTTTTTTGTGTTCCTTATTATGTTGTTGCCTTATTCTCCTATTGTATTGGAAATCAACTAATCCTGGGTCAAAGTATCATAAAAATGTTTATCACATGTTGTCTTTTAATGAAAATAATAAACATAAACGCTTTTGCATTTCCAAAATCTTTCGTGCAAAAGAGATGCTGAATTTAAACTTCAAGTGGATTGGCAAGGCCAGCACTCCAGGCAGGAGGAGAGGATGAGTAGCCAAGCAGGCAGGAACAACATAGTATGCCTGGGAAACACCCACATCTAACTTCTATTCCTGCTTGCTTCATTAGGCTCTGAAAGTCTGACTTTAATTTTGTTTTGTTTTTCCACAAACATCTCTACTTAGTTCAGTGAAAAGAAATTGTTACCTTTAGATTTTCTCTATGTGAAATGGAAAAAATATGCTAGGAAAAATGAGAAGGAGGAGTAGCACAAGGACAATTGAGCATAGCACTAGACAGCTTCCATTTATCCCAGCAGCTGGACCCGAGTGCACTGACAGATAATGTATTCTTGAGGAATCCCTAAAAGCAGATTGAGATCTTATACTTTTCTTAAGGAGAAAAGAAAAAGAGAAAAAGCATTCTTGTCTTGAGATGTATCTCAGTAATTTTATATAGCATCTGCACCATGTTTTGTGTCCTAATCCTTCCACTTTAAATGAGACTGTAATTTAGCATGAAAATACTCTCATATGCTTAAAAAGAATTCTATGAGACTTCCAGTAATGTAAAGCATATGTAATCTAGTAAGAAAATCTGATCATATTTTGGCAAAGGCTGTAGTGTTACTATTCACTGAGTAACAAAATCTGAGTTAGATGTAGAGTTTCATACACAGTTAAACACATCTCTCTGGAGTAACAGGGAGAATATTCATTCACCTGTAGAATGCCTTGTGCAGTTTTACGTCTTGTATGCAGAAACCAGGTAGTTTGCTCAGTTGCAAGTTTGGTTTGATCTTTTATTTCCAGTAAGTAAGAATTTGTGAAAAATAGGAACATAGGGGTTTTTGAAGCTTGTGACTGGGGGAAAGACACAGCACATTGATTTTACAGGCATATAGCCTGTGACAGTTTCTGCTTTCAAGTAAATATTCCTACCCTTATAAAACTAACTGGGTGAGGTAACTATAGATGCTAGACGTTTTTTTTCTTAAACCTTAACAATCTGTGGCTGTAATGAATCAGTTGGAAGGGATCAAAATATGTCAATTTTACAGAAATATCCAGTGTTTACAAGTGAATTAACACTGAGAAACACCTATCTGCAGTGCCCCAGCATATAATCTCTTTTGCACTTTGCAACTCAGAAGATAAGTCACTAAGAATTCTGCTGCTGTAGCTGATTGCTTCTAAAGCACTAAGAAAGCTTCGTTATTTGCATGAATTCAAATCTAACTATTCTTCTAATCTAGGGATTCCAAAGATTTTTTTTTTTTTTCATTAGTAGCATTTAAACAGAGTGTGGCTATACTCTAAAGTCCTTTATATCTCTGTGGCACTTCAAAATCTCTTTATCATGCCAGGATCAAAACTCAAGACCTGTCTGAGTTTCCAGTATATTTCTAAGTTTTCTTATTTTTATGTTTCAGCTGAGTTTGGGCTTCACAACCATAACCTTGTGTTGCTGGCAGTGGCACAAATGCAATGAGTAGTACCAGGACTTTATAATCTTTATATAACTCAATATGATTATCTTTATATGAATGATTTTAGTTTAATGTTTGTGTACCAGTTATTTCTGTCTGGTATGAAGATTGTGATAAGAAAGATTATATTATTTGCTATTAATTTCATATTTAGGTATATGAGTCCTTTAGAACACTAATTTGAACCAAATAGCCCTGAAATGAGGCGGATAAAGTCAGTTGGGGATGTGTTTGATCTGCATGTGAACCCAGGCACTGATTTCCTGGCACTTAGCTCAGTACAGCTAAGGTACCATGAAGCTTGGTTATACAAACAGGTGAGGTACCTGACAAGCAGACTTTGAACAGAACAGGCTTATTCATGTGGATACTGAGGACTGTGCATCTCTCCTGATCTTATAGCTCCCTAGAGTCTCTTTACTCTGGCATTGAAAACTTTGCCATGGCTTCACTTAATATCATCTAGTATGTCTGTATGTGTATACATGATAGTCTCCTGATTCTTCAGGTTTGTTTGGGTTTTTTTAAGCCCTTTTTCCAAAGTTTTAGGAGTGTAAACTCTGACATTCAAGCCTGGAAAACAGAAAACCAAAAGGCACCAAGTGTATATGTGCAGTTTCTTGAAAGGGAGATGCATGTTTACCCTGCAGTTACCAGGTAACTGTAGCAGAGCAGCGCTGAGATGGAGTTAACACTCTCTGCCTCCTGGCAGTTGTGCTCTTTCCAGATCCAAGCTGTTTTATGGCCAGCCATCTTAATGTGGAAACTGAAAGTGTGATTATACTTGTTTGACCAGAAGTCAGCCCCTTAGCTTGAGGACCCTGTGACACTGTCCTGCATATAAAAGTGGGCAACAGAGCAGAGAAAAAGGTAGTGCTTCAAGTAGTTCCCTTCCTCTCTGCCAAAACAGGTAAACACAGGACATCTGGATTAGTCAGGGGAAAGCAGTAAAATATTGCTTTGTAACAGCAAAGTGGTGTTTAATTTGTAGTTAGTTCTCTGTGCATAAAGCCAGTCAGCTCAGTGGCTTCAGTTCAAAAGCCTGGCAGGAATTTAGTCTTGGTTTATGTGATTGGTCCTCTCTAATATCTTTCAGATAAGGCTGCTGATAAGGATAACTCTTTTAATTGCTCATTCTCTGACATCAATATAAATCTGCCATTCAGCTAAGCTAAGGACATAACATGCTTGTCTTCAGCAAGACAAAAGTGTGTGGTAGGTCTATGCCAAACTATATACTTCTCTTTCAACCACCTGGAACATATATTAAACATGAATTGCCCAGGAAAGAAAAGGTATAAAAACATAAAAAAATTAAAAGCATAAAATTTTTATCTTGTCTTTTAAGAGTGGGGTATACCTGCAAGGTGTCAGGAAGCTTAAGATGTGAAACTGTGAAATAGGTGGCATATTTTTTTTCCTTAGGGCAATAAGAAAGGTAATGTCCTCCCCTCCAAGAAAAAAAAAAAAAAAAGAAAAAAATCCAAGCGTAGCAAACCCCAAAAATAAACTAAATTAACGTCTGGGAACTTGCCCATGACCTTTTGACTTCCTAAGTAAAATTAATACTTTTAGAAACTAATACCAATGAAGAATACTTCAAGATTTACTTCAAGATTTTAAATATTAGTGTATTTTTAAAATTTCTATTATCAATATAGTTGTGGAAACCTGATTATACATAAAATTTTATCCTTATAACTGATTTCAAATAATCAGTCTGGTTTTCTTTGTATTAGTTTACCTTCAAAGAGTTATATAATAAATGCATAAATAGTGAAATAATGCTATTAATTAGACCTAGGCTGGTAGTGTGACTGTGAAAAGGGTACTTTGGGCAAGAAAAATCTTTCATTTAAATGTCATAGGAAATGTTTATTTCTAGCCAAATTTCTGGCAACATATGTTTTTGGTATTCTAGTTAAAAGAAGCCCTCTTGAACTGCTCAGTCAGACATCACTTGAGCCTTATGATTGATGAAAATTCAAGCTTGCTCCAGACATTAAAATTCTGTGTATTTAGAGTGTAATTGATGCTGAAGTTTTTCAAGCTGGGCTTATACTACAGAGTTGAGGCATTTTTATGAAAGTTCCTGCACTTGTCATACTTAGGCTGAAGTTGTGGAAATGGTTTTGTGCAGAAAATTCATGGAAGAGCTTTGCAGAAATGTAAAATTTTGCAGAAATGATTTGGAAATGTGGCAGTCACAATCATTACAGCTCTTTTTAAATCCACAGGGGTAATGCTGAAGAACAGAACTGTGGAAATGTCACCGTGGCTGTTGGGTGCAGTGAGCTGAGGCCCGCTGACTCCTGGTTGCTTTGGTTAACAAGGCAGAAGTTCCACAGCAACCTTTCTTACTCACAATAAAATGCTCCAGGAGATGGAATGCTGCATTGTGAAAACCAGCAAATATGAAAACCATTTGTGAAAGAACTCTGCAGAAGGTATGATTTTTCTCTTCTGTGGCTGGTTTTGCTTTCCTGAACACAGTATGATACACTGTTAATGCTCTTGCTAATTGCCAGTTGAGGAGGAACTCTTCTTAGAAAATGGGTGGAAAGGGAAAAAAGCAAAGACAAAGTATGTTTTCTTTACAAATCATGTATTCTGTTGTGGGACAGAAGCTCATCTGAGTCCTTTAGAAGGCTGACATAAAATAGTAGCATTTCTAGAAATGCTAGAGTTCTTTTTTTATTTACCTTCCCCTCTATTTCTTTTCAACCACAATTCTTTCAAATACATTTTCTGTTAAGAGTTGACATTTCTCCTCTGCATGATTTCAGTTCCTGGTAGTTTACTGTGTGATCTCATAGCTGCAGCTGAATAAGCTTTAAAAATGTTACTTTGCCTTTAACTTAGGATTCTATCATTCAAAAGTTCCATTAAGTTCTAATTTAGAAGAAGAAAAACATATGGGGGAGGAGGACTAAGCAAAAGTCTGTATAAAAACACTGCTGGAAGTTCCAGAAGGCAGCTGAGTAAGCTCCTAGTTTTTATTGCTAGTACCTAGCACACATTTTTGAAGAAAACAAATCATCAGATATTGTGCATGGGACTCTGTGAGCTGTAGAAAAGATGGCATTCTACCATGCATTGCAGGCTGTGAGGCACACAGGGTTCTCCAGGGCTGGGTGGGAGACTAGGAAAATATGGTTGGTGGCTGTGAACCTGCTGAGGAGGAAGCAGTGTAACCTACTAAAGACATTTAGTTACTTCTTGTGGACAACAGTTGTCTCCTAATTCCTTAACTTTAAGGTCAGGAGGCATTTATTATATTTAATAAGACCAGTAATGCTTCTTTTTCTCCCTAAACCATTGATAAATGGCAATCCTTTGAAATATTGTGATGAAGCATTTTGTCATTGCTTGCATTGATAATAGATATTAAGCAGAACATAGATGATTGAATTCAAGCAGACAGAATCAAAACCAGTGTTTTGGAGGGTAATTTTTAGACTGCGTAATTACATTAATTGAATTTTCCAAGTGGCTCTGGAGCATTTGTACATGTAGGAATAGATATCAGTGGCCAAAGTAACTTGGAAGCAGGAGACCTTCTTAAACTAGATAAATATGCTGTGAAATTTTACAGCTTCATTGCTCCTAAAAGTAGTCACTGTTTATCTGCTTGGACATATTGATGTTGGTACTGAAATGTTTCCAGGATGGATCTTCCGTTGAGAAATTTTGTGTTTTCTAATGTCAAGTGTTACTATTTTAATAGATCCTCATCAAAAAAAGTTCTGCCAGTCTGTTCTAATATAAGGTTTCTGGTTTGACCTTACACCTGTGATGCTGGGAAGATTAAGTATGACATGTCCTGTGAGTGAAGAGAGATTTTCCTGCTTCCCACCAATCCTTCTCTCTGAAGCGTTGTGGGAGGCTACCTATTTTCATTCATACCTCTTGTTCAGAGAGGCAATCACCAGCTGCAGACAGTTCACATAAAACATGAATGGCATCCATCTAAGACAAGAATTTATAACTTTTTTCTTACTGTCAATATTATTCTGTGCTTCAAACATAGCAACTTATGGTACTGTTAATGCTCAGTGCCTCACAGAAGGCTTTGTCTTCCATTTTCACAATTTTTGCAGATGAGCAGAACAAACCAAAGCCTTGGTTGCAGTTCTTGTCAAAACAATTCTATATCTCTGCTTTCAGTATATTTTAAAGTTATGTAACATAACAAAACAGTAGAGAAGACAAAAGCATGAATCTGTATTGTGAAGGATAAGACGTGGAAGTGAGAGCTAGAGACAGGAATTATTTCTGACTGTGCCATGGCTCTTGTGTAATCCTGGGCAAATCACCTGGCTCTCACATAGAATAGAGACTTAAATTTATAGGTAAATAGTTTTCTAAGCCTAGTAAATAATCCCATTATGCCTCTGTTTGCCTTTTTGTGAGATAGAAATAAAAGTATTTCTTTTGCTTGTAAGATGGTTGGAATACTCTTGTGGTAGGCCATATGGAAATGTCTATGTGCAGTTCTTAAAATGAAAAGTACTCCTTTTGGAAATAAAGAACTGCAAAATTAGTGTCTCTATGTACCTTAAGCTTTATACCCGCTTCTTTCTTTTATTTTTTTTCTTTCTCTTTTTCTTTTTTTTTTTCTCCTGCCTGGTTTCAAGGGCTCAGTGCTGCAATGAATTGAGCTTTCTAGGGAATGCAGCTGTTCAGTCCTAGAATTAATATGCAAATGCTCTTCTCTTACTGAAGCAGGGGAGGAAGATGGAACATAGCTGTATTTTCTCTAATCAACATACTCCCTTTTTCATTTGGAACTACAACAAAGCTGACTGTCAACTATGCAAATAATGGAATATTTATTTTTGCAGAAATAAACATTTTCATAAGCATACATTTCTTGAAAGCTTTTACTGACCAACCCAAACAATATTTTAGCTCAATGAAAAAAATATATATTTAGAACTATTCACACACAAATCTCTCATGCTTTTTCAGTAAAATAAATAGAACTAACTAAATGCAGTTGCAGAATGTTAATTTCAGCTGCAGAAGTGTAATACAGAACTGCAAAAGTAACTACCACTGGATTTGTTGCAAAATGCAAATTCATATATTGGAACTATCCGTGTTGTAGAGGACCCATTCTGCCCTCAGATTCACAGGTAGGGGTCTCACAGAAACACCTCAAGTCTGATTTGTGTGCCTGATTCCCCACAGGACAAAGCAAGTAGAAGTTCTACCCAAGAGGAATATTGGGATTTTACAGTTTTCTCAGCACTAATGTAATTCAACAAAATGTGAGATGGTGAAAGATTGGACTGCTGTCTTTAATTAATCCACATAAATAGAAAACATTTCAAGAATTCAGATATCAAAGGCCACCAAGTGAGTTATGCAGAGGGGATCAGTGATTCCCAAAAGTTTTAGTAGAGCAGAAGAAATGGCACAATGGTTGTTATGAAGATTGCTTTTGATATTGCATAATGTGCACTTAGATTGAAAAATATGTACTTTGAAACTAGTGTGTGACAGGCCCTGTGTGTCTTTTTACTGCTGCCTAATTTAGTTTGTTCCCTTCTAGCCCAGCAGACACGTCTTTACATTTGACTATAATTTCTTTGGACAGTTTGAGGTAACAGTAAAATAAAACTTGAGCAAAGAACACAGGACAGAGTTAAAGCTAAAAGCAAGATTCTAAAGTCAAACCCAAGAACATTAAATCAATAAAGCAAGCTATTGGAAAACAATGCAAGGATTGAGGCTGGAACTGCAGGGTGGACTGACCTAAGCCAACTTAATCAATAGCTTGGCTGCTGAGTTGGGAATAAACAGAACTACTTGTAGGTGAAAAAGAAAAATGTGACAATGGAACCTTAACTTGTAAGATGTATCTAAGCCAAGTAACTTCTGCATTGAAGCAGTGCAATTTGGCAAAGTCTTGAATGGCTGAATGCCTTAGTGACTGTGATCTATGAGCTGTGTCTGGAACTTGTAAAATTGAAGGACAAAAGTAGCCCTGTAACAAACAAGACACCCCTCAGCTGAAGGGATAGAATCACCTGATATTTCAATCAGGCATGCTGTGTATGAATCAAATTGTGTTAAATATAGCAACAAAGTTTTATTAGTCTTAAAATTCCTATCTTCAATACGTCCTTTTAGAAGCCTTTTACAAAAAAAAAGTCAGATAGTGGTGACATATTAGGTGATTTATTCTTTCTCCTTGAGGAAGTGCTGTAAAAAGAAATAGGTGTGACATAGTGAAGGAAGATAAAATAAATTGAAGATGCCTTACTGGTAGGACAGTAAGATAAAATCTGAAGTAACTTTCTAAGCTGCCTTCCTGGTGTTATCATAATCATAATATCCCCACTTTAATTCCCCCCCAAATTCTAACAA
>VYZP01052882.1:1154-15301 GCA_013400635.1 Hypocryptadius cinnamomeus
TCTTCACAACAAATTCTCGTCCATAAATTTTCAGATGTTATGGTGGCATAGTTCATAAATTTTCAGATATTATAGTGGTGTAGTCCTTGCATACTCAACTTCTAACCTTTTAGTAACAGGGAAAGAAAAGAGGTATATATCTTGCTAGCATGTCTGATATTTCAATATTTTGAGAAAAAAAAGTTCCTTATCATGTTTGGATTATTTAGGACTACAGTGAATTCAGTCTTTTTCAGATATGCCCTCTTTTTCCACACAGAAATTTTGGCAGTTTTGTCCAGATTCCAGTATAGCACAACTTTCTAGAAGAGTATGTATCTTGTTAGTTGGCAAGACATGGTTAGTACTAGGAAAGCTCAAAGGCAGGCTGTGGCACCCCTTGTGTCTGAACTTCAGCCTGTTCTCCTTTCTATCTTGCTATATGCTGAACTGTTTTCTAGTTCTACTCTGCATGACTGGTACTTTATACAGAGCAATGCATGTTTCAGAAAATGCTGACTTTAGTTTAATCAGGGCTGAAATGATTCCTTTTAACTAAGCTTACAAGTGGTTACTGTGATTTTAGTGAACATGGTGTAAGCAGTAATTTTTAAATTAACATTAAACGAACATTAGTTCTGTAAAATATTATTTCCTGAAATAAGAGCAGGTTTTGCGTTCATCTAGGATCTAGGACTAATGAAGCAAGGCTTTTAATCTTTCAGAGCTCTTCTATCTATTGATATAGTACTGTAAAATTATTATGACTCAAATGATTCACGTCCTGTTAGGAAACATCTTTTTTTGAAAGTTCATTTTGAACTATATATATAGTATATGCAATATACAGGCTACATTAGCGATTTTATAATCATGCAGCCACATATATATTTAAAAAAACCACAAACATGCAGATGGTTTTCAAACTTATGACAAATTAGTAATTACTAGAAATCTATTCTTTTCTAATTCGCAGAAAATCCTGTTTCTTTCCTTGCACTAGGGCTGAAGTCAGCAACAGTATTGCCAGTGAGGACTGTAACAAGCAACAGATTAAAGGTGGATGGTTGAAGTAATTGCCAACACTAGCCATCCCACCCACAACAAATATTGCTGCCATGAAGGCGTGACAGTCTGACAGCCCATTAGTGAATCAATTCCTGAACTACTTCTGGTTTTGACTTTGATTTTGTTCTTTCATAGTGGTTTTGAAACTGATTAATGAGCAGCTTGGCCATCCATTGATAGGAATGGGCATGGGAATGGATTCCCTGATCCAGTTCTAGCCCACAGATGCATGTCTATATAAGTCCAATTTTCCTGCACACTGGCTGGTATTAGCCTTGTTTCCCATGATGTTCAAGAGGAAACATGAAAGGTTCTTAAATTGTTCGAGGAGGATGGTAGAGGCTGGGTCTTTGACATGGTGACTGTAGTTATTTGCAGGGTAGAAAAACTGAGGCAAAAAACGTGGTTTTTTTGTAGTTTAGGGTTTCTTGTCAGCCACCTCCTCCCTCTATTTCTCTCCTTCTTGAATAAAACTGTTTCAAGTTGAGAGGTGTCATGATTTGATGGGAAGTGGTTAGGGATAGTGTTATCAATTGTTCATTAAGTCCCATTCATGCCGCAGTAAAAGACTGTGCCTGACTGGAAAAACTGTTTAAAAATACTCACATGGCTGGTAAAGATTGTGTCTTTGTTCTATATCCAAGCAGCCACAACCTATAAAAATTCTAAATGTTTTCACTGATTTGTTTCTTGTTCTTTTCCTTCCTGCTCAACATTAATCAGCTCCCACTTTACCAGACTATGAAGGAGTGGATGCATCTCTCAATGAAACTGCTACTACAATAACTGTACTCTTGAGACCTGCACAGGCCAAAGGTGCACCTATCAGGTAAAAAAAAAAAAATATCAAGAAGAGTTAATTTTTCAGTTGAATATTTGTTGTGTCACCATATAGAGCTGTTCATTTCTGAGTGACATTCATTTAACATCTCTATTTTTTTTCTTACCTACATCTAGCTTGCCAGTAGATGTGTAATTAAAAAAAATCTGGGGTTGGCAGGGGTTTTTTTAAAATAGTCATGACCTGAGTCATTCAGCTACCTGACCTGTTTGATATGGGGTCCCCAGAACCACCTTCTAGCCATTAGAATTTCATTTTACTTTCTCACAGTGCCTCTGAAATATGATGCTGAAAGGTGTTTGTCAGAAGGTAGATTTCAAAATAACACTTCCACTCCAGTGCTTCAAAGTCAGCTACTCTATAGCATATGTGTATGATTGGAAAATTGTAAGCTGCGGGGAAATTGGAGAATAATAGTGATGAATACAAACTATTTGACCTTTTTCTTCTGAGAGTGCTTCTTCTAGGATTCATGTAGCAAGCTATTAAATTTTATTTGGCATGTCCTCTAATCATATTAAAATGTTTCATTTATGTTAACTTTGTGGGGTCTTTCCCTTTCTGCTCTCTGTTGAGAGATAATTTAATTTTGTTTGCAAAGATTAGTCCACATCCTGATCTTTACTTCTACTTGTTAGTGTAAAAATTTTATGATATTATTTGATTTCATTTGTATTTTACTGATGTGGCTGCATCAGCAATATTCAGGGGCAGGGTTGACTAATTGGGGGTTAATTAGCTGCTGAACATCAGAAGGTTTTCATGTTATTACCCTTGTGACATTTTAGAGAAACACAGGCTAATGCATTTCATTCTGTGTTACATTAAGTCCGCTATCAAGGCTCAGCTGATGCCAAGTCATGTGCCCAAGCCCTAAAAGTAGAGGAAAATTAACTGTTTCTTAAGTCTATTTCCATTAAGAGGAATGTATGTTTTACATGAACATTGTGGGGGATGAGTCACATACCTATATGCATTTTTATGTGCTTATCATATGAGCACTCTTATGATTGATATTATCAAGTTATTTATCTATATTCTGTCATAGGTGAGAATCCAGATTCATCCCCTTTATAGGAGGTTTTGAGGTGTTATATTTAAAATTGAAATCCCACGTATCATTCGTTTCTGAGAAATTGCTCTGCCGCAAACCTAGGATTTTTGGAGAGCAGAACTGCTTTCAGTACAGGACTTGGATTCTTAAAATAAGGATATTTTTCAATTAATACTTGTCACCAGACTTGTGGTCTGAAAATGCTTCCAAATCTGCAGGTGCTTAAACTTGCTTCACTATATGCCTTTGTAGGTGCTTTTAAAGTCTTCCAAGTGTCCTGTGTTGTCCCTAATGAAAGTTGTCCTTGTTTAGGAAGTGTGATATCTGTCTCTCACATAATCCATGCCACATCCTTTCAGCCTTGTGCCTGGCCACCTGAGGGAGCTGAGGCAGATTCTTGCCCAGAGCATTCCCGCCGGACACCACTGAGATCTACTGACGGCAGTGGTGCACATCTTCTTTACAGCAGCTGCTCCAGGGCATTCCTGTGCTGACAGCAGCAGGCTTCCACCTTCAATCCCACCATGCATCTTCCAGGGGTCAATCTTGGGTCCTGGGTTTCTCTCCTGGAGGGGTGGTGCTTTTGTGAACTGGTAGCGTGATGGGATGTGGCTAGAGAATTACTCATGCGGCTGGAAAATTACTCACCCTAGCTCAAGAAGTTCTGGTTTCTCTGCGCTGCAGTTGCAGATGAGGAACGTGCTGCAGAGCAAACCTCACATTTATTCTGTCAGTATTCCTCACAGCATCCTCAGTTCAATGGCATGGGCTTGTCACTGTGGCCTATGAAGATGGCAGAAAGGACCTATGTACTAAACGTTAATAGATGGTTTGATAGTGATAGTTTCACAGAGTATTGATAACTGTTGTTTGACTGTGTTCTCAAAAAAACCTACTTCTTCCTTCCTTTCATTTTGTCATCTTCCCTCTCCACTTGAGTTAATTTCTAAAACCTAACATCAAGTTTCTAACATCAAGAGGCCAAGGAAATAAGTCCTTTACCATAACTGAAGACTTGGGCTTTATTCTTAAAATCAACCAGGCGTTTTATTCCTTACTTGGAATGAGAAGCATTCTCCAGGGGAATGCAGAAGACATGGTGTTATTACCTTTTGTGAAGCTGTGCATATCGCACTCTGGTACTTTTCAGCAGCTTCTTAATAGGGAGATAAATGTAGCACACTGAAATTCTGAATTGATTCAATGCATTTTGCTAAACTTTATGATATATTTTAGTGAAGCTTCACTCCATCCATACTGCAATTTTGTTTCCTCTAGAAGCTGGATTACTGCTATAATGAGTGTTACTAGGTAGGTGGGGAAAAAATGGATCACCGTGCCTGCAGCTGTGATGGAGTAGAAGAGACTCACATGCTGTTGTTTAACCTGACCCTGAAGAATACAGCTGGCTTTTTGAAATTTTTTTTCTACCCAATCCTGTAATCTCTGTAGCTGTAGATGGTCATTTCATTTAATATCAGTAGGTTCATGTTTTAAAAAAAAATGAAAATAATAGGAAAAGGAAAAAAATAGGGGAAGGAAAATGTTTAGTCTGATACTATTTTGCTTTTACAAATGGATTTATGCCATGATCAGATTTCCATCATAGCCTTCCCATCAGCACAGCCCCTCAGCAAGCAGATGTTCCTTATCTTAAGTATAATCTATGTGTTGTATTTCTTTAAGACACTGCCTGGCTGCCCTAGTTGTCACAGTTTTAACATGACTCTAATCATACCTTCACTGTCAGGTTTTATTGTGCAATCCCTAGCATTCTTTATGGCCTCCTGGAGTTTTAAAACAAAATTGCAAACTAGAAATGCAAAGGGAGACAAAGCTGGATAGCTCAGGCTCACTTTGAAGCATGTATAGCTTCACCATCAATCTTGTGGATGAGATTCCAGTCAGTAGAATCAATGGTGCTTCGGTGTTTCATTTGAAGATGTGATTTGTTGCTGTAGTTTTTCCTGAAGGTTCCTAACTGAGTACCAGAAAAACAATTTTTTGTTTTCAAATCCTACTGCAGATGAGAATTACAAAGAGTGTACATCAGAATCAGAGTAAATTTTTAATGATTAAATTTATATTATTTGATTGTTAAAGTGCTTTTCTTGTACTTCCTTAAGAAGAATTAGGTTGTTTTCGTTTTGCAGCAAGATTAATTAAGGGGACCATGGCAGGCAGCAGCTAAAACAATCATTGTCAATTAGAATTCCAAGAGCTGGGGCTGAAACTTGGGCTCGTCAGTCAGTCTGGTGCTTGTCAAAGGAGAGGAAGATGTATCTCCACTAGACACATAGAAAGAAATGTCTAACAGGTATTTAAAGTCTAGTCACAATAGGGCTAAAGTATGAACAACATTCAGCACTGCCATATCTCTTTGGGAGCCTGAATTTTTAGGCAGGGATAAAAAGGAAGTTGTTGTCAGAGACCTCCTTCACCTGTTTGCAATTGTCTTGGTCAATAGCAAGGTACTGTATGGGTTTTCTTAAATTAACAAAAAAAGGTTTTGTCATGAGAAATAATTTCTTCATGGAAAATTTCAGATGAGAAGCTTTTCATCTGCTGTATCTTCAAAATTTCTCTGCTCACCTGGCTGTCTCAGACAACTATTTGGCCTTTATGATCCTGATGACTTATGTAGCAGCTTCTGAAATTTTTACTACTCTTCAGAATAGCTCAGAATTTATTTTAGTCATCAAGAAGAAAGAATATTGTCATCTAAGCTTTCCACTCCTCTCTCTTTATTTCCCTATTTTAATCCTTCTTTGCTGTATGGAAAGACCAGGAAAAATGCTATTGTAGGAATTCCCTCAGCTCCTGTCACAAAAAGCCCCCTCAATAACTGAAATCTCACCAGCACCAAAAAGAAAAAAAAAAAAAGTACAGAAAACCTAAGATAATTGAAGCAAGGATTAATTATATGTAAAGACACAGGGATAAGCAGAGTACATAGTTAAATTTTCATTAATACCTGATATCAAAACACACTTGCAGCCAGCGAACACCCCACTTTTCAAGTTACAAATTTAGCTTTGTCTTGTTTCGTTATGTGTTACAGCAGGGTGTCCTTTCCGAACATTGTTATGTGCACAGACTAACAGTGCTGCTCTGGAGCCACTGCAGTGTTTTGTAAATGGGTTTAAACAGATGGTATCACAAAGGGCCCAGAGGTAAATGACTGTATTCCTCCATGTCTTGTTAGCCTATAATGCTGCATGAAAAATACTGCCAGATCACCTATCTAAAGAGCATAGACAAATCTTTTCTTTAAATATACTTAGTGAAACTACATTTTTTAAAAAATTAAAAGGAAGGCTTTCTTGGAGACTTAAAACAGTTTCTGTCATTTGCTATTTTTTCTATTCTGTAAGTGTGATGACTGCAATATGTAGTCATATAGTAAATATCTGGGTCTTATTTTCCACATATTGTTGCTTTTCACATGTAGGGGTACAAAAAGCACTTTTGGAATATGTTTTATATAAGTTAATTTATTTGAAAGTTTTTCAGAACCTTCACATTTTATTGTGGTCTCATGCTTAAAATTTTGCCATACCTTTTATATCCCATTCAAAAATCAGTGTTCTTTTAAAGAATGCTATAAAAAGAGACTTTTAACCAGTTTGATTCTCATGCCCTTCATCTTTGATTTTTTGTTTTGGTCTCCAAAGAGACTTGACCCTTAAAAAGGAGGTGTGCCTTAAAATGAAGATACCCCATTTATCCCCTATTCTATAAAATGGAGGGGGAAAGAGGTGTTGATTTGGTAATTGTGCTGTGTCTCATTTTCGGAGCTGTGTGACAAACCAGGCTGTTCCAGGGGACTGTTTCCTCCGTCACGTGCAGGCATTGCACTGTCCTTCCCCTGTCCCTGCTGGCTTTCTCCTTTGAAGCTCCCAGGGTGTCACAGACAAGTTTCCTGCTCTTCTGTCACTTCTGAGAGCAGAATTTGTGTCTGTCCCAGACCACTGGCAGCTGATGAGAGAAGACTGCAGAATTCGGGCAGCAGAGACATGATGTTTGTGTCCCAGGGCTCTCCAGCTGGTTGTCTGCCCAGTTCTGAAACAGTGTTTTTACCCTGCCTGGGTCCAGGGCCAGGCCAGGGAGGCAATGAATGCCAGTAGTCATTTCTTACCTTGGAACATTATAAATAAAAATTTTTAAAATATTTTTCATCCTGTCAAGTTTTTAAAATATCAATGCTTTTGGAGTTTTTTCTGGTACATTTATTTTGAGGCATAAAGAAATATGCTGGATATACAGGGGTTTTGTGTGAGTGATTTGTTGGTACAGTCCCCATTAACTGGAGATGGTTAATGCATAGAGGTTACCACAGAAGGTGATGTATAACTGAGCTCAGTTCATGGTCTGTTTATGAGAAATAAATATCCCCAGGTCTAACTTTTTTTTTCTTTTCACATTCTTCTTTCTATCTGGACTTTCAAAACTGGGATGACTTTTTATATTCTTCTTGGGCACATTGAAATGGAAGAAAGAGGCATTCCTGCTTAATTTTTACATGCTAGGAAAAGGGGATGCTAATATCTTCTTTCAGCTTAGGAAAGACGTGAAACTAATTTCCTATTTTATTTTTTCTCCTCTTTCTTCCATTCTCCAGTATCATACTTTATCTCTGCCACTGCAGTTATTGGGTTTTCTGGGCAGCAGTAGCAGAGAAAATTGACAAAATAATTTAATGCTGCCGCACAAATTCTGAAAGGAGGAGGACTGTCTTTGCCTTTCAGAGTCCTTGCAGCAATGCAGTGACACTTTGAGAACTTGGTTCAGTTTTACCTTTTCAGTTTAGAAAGCTTTATAACAAACCCAAGACAGACAAGTCTGCCAGTTTAATTCAAAAGCTTCAGGTTTCTTGTCTACATGCCTTAAAATCCCCAAACCTCCTTTTTTTCTTATACAATGAAGTATTGCCTTCTGCTCTCACTATGTAAATTCTGTACTTCTGAAAAGCAGAGGAAGCTGATAATGAGTTGGTAACATCCTGCAGTTAGGTAGTTCCTCTAATGAAGAAAGAATTATAATTATCTGTTCTATTTTGGGCAGGTGATTTTGAAAAGTGACCAAGCTATGATCCATTTCAACAGAGGTATTGGGAGGTTGAGGTGGTGTTTTGATGGGCTGAATACTCTCTGCTTCAGCAATTCATTATATTTTATCATTGACAACTGTAAAGGAATGAGGCAGTCTATTTCAGTGGAATGGACAGATTTCTGTCCATCTGTGCTTGTATTACAGCATGTCACTTGTACTTTAGATCTGCATAGCTCTGAGCCAAGATAGAAGCCACAGCAAGGTCAAGAGGTGGAGAAGCCTGTCAGCACATTCTGTCTCTAATGATATGACAACTGCAAATTGGTGCTTCAAGCACAGCCTGAAGGCAGCCATTATGTTGGGTCTTGAAGCTCAGCTTCCTCTAATACTGTTTCAAAGGAAAATGCTAACTTCAGATTGCTTCCAATCAGCCAAGAGTTTAATATGTTGTAGTTTAACACATTTTTCCCTGTGTTTCTTAAAAAAAAATGTTTAAAGGAAAGTAATAATAAGAGGTCATGTATGGATTTGTATTGCTGTTTTTCATGAAAAAAAAGGATGCTGCTTCTTTCCAACAGCTGAAATGAATAGCTTTGCTGTATTTCTAGCCTTTGTTTCTTCTCTGCATCCATCTCCTGTCTTGTCCTTTTTTCCTGTGTCTCACCAGTGCCTACCAGATTGTTGTTGAAGAGCTGCACCCGCACCGAACAAAGCGAGAAACCGGTGCCATGGAGTGCTACCAAATCCCTGTCACCTACCAGACTGCCCTTAATGGGGGCTCACCATATTACTTTGCTGCTCAGCTGCCCCCAGGAAACCTGCCAGAGCCAGCCCCCTTTACTGTGGGTGACAACAGGACGTACCAAGGTTTCTGGAACCCGCCGCTGGCTCCTCGGAAAGGCTACAACATCTACTTCCAGGCCATGAGCAGCGTCGAGAAGGCAAGTGCTGACAACACCTTTCTCCTGCAAGGAGGCAAAGACATGCCTGTGGTGACAGCTAGGACTGCTGGAGTCGGACGTAGGAGGTGCTGGCAGTGCCATGGCTGAAACCACCTTGGTGCTGTGACAGCATGGCAGTGTGCCATTCACATTTCACATCAGCCTCGTGTCACAGAAACTGCTACTAGATGAGAGTTTAATGCATCTCATAGTAATTGTCTGAGGGAAGTAATTTCAGGACTGTGACTGTCTCCTTGGTAAATAACATCCGCAGTGCTTTCCCCAATTCTCAGTACCTGCACTCTTCAGAAGATTAAATTACTGCAGGATAAAGAGAATGTGGGCTGCTCAGTGGGCTAGTAAAGCATTGCCAACGTTTTGAGACTCTCACACTGGACATCAAATAAAAAGTAAACATTTTCTTGAGCAAAAGTAACTGCTGGCCCACCATGAGTTTGAGAGTCTTTCTGAGAAAGTGTACATCAGGCTTGCAGCACTGCTGTGCAGTAGAATTATGGCTATCATTCACTTTCACCTCCTTGGTGTTTCTTTTTAACTCTGCTGCTGAGTGCTGCTACTGGCTATGTGTGCATATGGAAGGAGGAGAAGTGTCAGGGAGAGAGGTTCCGAGGTTCCAGGTGCAAAGAACAACTGTGGCTCTGCAAGCCCCAGGCTGTTGCTTTTGAATGGTTTTTCCTCTTGTAAATGAAAAATGAGGGAGAGGAAAAGGATTGGTGAGAAGGGAAAATATGGTAGACAAAGAAGCTTTAGGTATTTAAAATTTAATATTTGGGTATATAGTTTAGAAAACTGAAGTGTACAGGCAATTCAGACAGGACTAGAAAGGCTAGACTGATAATCACTGATACCCACCAGCACCATTGGAAAGGAGAAGAAGCAGTGTTTACTCTTCCTTATGTTTGGGTCACTCTGGTGACTAAACAAATCCTTGCTAACAGGCAGCCTTGCCTTGGAGTCTTTTGAAGGAAATCTCAACTTTTACCAATGATTATGAAAATTGGATATGCATCGAGTCAGAGTGGGTACAAGGGTGTTTGAAAACTGGACCTTTTTTTTTCTCATTCAGTAGACCATTCCCTCTTTTCAGTTCTTATTTAAAGACCTATATGAAATAAACAAAGCAAAATGAAAGGTGACTGCTAGACGCCCATCCATATTTCCCTCACCTGCTAAAAATAATTCCCTTTGTTTTTGTGGATTTCCAGTAGACTGCATTGTAAAGAAATTTGTTTCATTCCCTGAGGTAAAAAAAGGGAGGGAAAAGTAAAATGAAAGTACAAAATATATTTAGATATTTATTTTGGCTTTTACATTTTGACAGATAAGTATAAAATGAGAGTAGAACACAGTGTTTTTTGCTTAAACTTTATTTCAGTTGCTGAGAGATTTTAATCTTAAAACTGATTTCTTTGTTATGTTTGAAACTTTGGATCAAATTTTTTTTCCTACAGGGATTTAGGGGGAGGTTTTGAGGGGAACTGCACTACATTCTGCCAGAACAGAGATCTAGTGGTTGTAAGATAACGTCTGAACTGCAGAATATTTAAGCAGATGCTTTGCTGTAAACCAGTGGGATCACCAAAATAGGCAGAGGGAAGTAAAGTAGGCTCTGAAGTACATGATAGGGTTGAGAGGAGGTTACTCTGTGATCCTTGCAGACATATTGAATAGAAACAGACAAGTAAATCCAGTAACTAGGGAGAATGGGTAAGATTATGTTAGTAAACATTGTGGGGCTTTCATTTTGGTTGAAAAATTGTCCTTATTGAGCACCTACAGTGCCTCAACTTAGAGTTTTGCTAGCTTCTTACAAGCTGTGTTTACAAACTGGCATCTACGTATTTTACCTGTTGGTTTTGAGTCTTCAAGAGGAGACAGATGCCAGGGGATGTATTTGGGGATGGAATGCTGAAGGATGGAGGAATAGAGTAAGCATATTTTATGGAGTGAAACTGTCATTATTATATTTTCAAATTACATGCTAATATTGTTTAGAGTGATTTAATACCTTATGCTCACACAACCTTATGCTATTTCAGTATGTTTTCCTTTAAAATAACTGCACATTGTACAATAAGGTCAGAAACTCCATTTATGATTGACCCTTGTCAGTTCAAATTGTCCAAACTGTGCACAACCAAGTAATTTCTCTGTTCATTTGTTTTAAATTCTGACCAAACTTCTGAGGGGAGAGAGTAGTAAATTACACAGAGACTGTCTTTGCATGTGCAGCATCTTCTGAAGCACATTGCTGTCAAATCACTGTCTCCTGGGCAGACAGTATAGGCTGTAGATTAACTGTGTTATATGTGGAGGGATATCTGAGCTGCATCTGTGCTTATTCCTCACCCAAAGCATGAGGGAGCGGGTTGCTCATGTGCTTCAGGTGACTCTTTAAGAGTGTCAGGATGTAGCAAGACATAATTTTGGAGACAGTGCTGAGCAAATGTATCTTCTTTGCTGCACAATGTTGTTTCAGGTCAACACAAACTCAGGATTTTTGTGCTGTGACATAAGTAGCAGCACCACTGCTCCTTTTTCCTCCTGCTGCGTCCTCTCTTTGTATTCTTATGGCATGATTTCCATTTGATTTGAATAACCTGAAATTTTGCTGTGTTTGGGCTGTCCCACACCTTTTCTCCCCGTTATTATCCTGGACAGTACAGTCTAATCAAGAAAAAATTCCCCAGCCTCCATCCCTGCTAAGCCCAGAGCCCTGAGCCAACTCATTGGGTTGTACCAGCTGACCAGTAGATCTAAGAAGGTGAATTGTTGGAGTGGGGAGGGCAAGAAAAAGCCCTTGATCTTACTGTTTTCTTTACTTTTCTTTCCTTAACAGGAAACCAAAACTCAGTGTGTTCGAATAGCTACAAAAGGTAAGAGGTTCGTCCCGGCACACAAAGTAGCTTTTTAAATGCATCGTGGTGCTGCTATTAAAGGTTCCAAGCAAAGCCAGTACTATCCCTCTATTTTGAACCACTCCATTGTGTTAAAATGTAATGGTCTGCTGCTTTTTATTCTTTGGTATTGAGCCAAGAGAGTACTGTTCTAGCAATACACAGAATTTCAACAAAATAACGACACCTCTTTATTCCCCCTTTCTGTCTGTGGCTTTCAAGATCTACTTTTAGAGTGCTGAAGCATTGCAGGCAGCAGATAGATGAACAGGAGAGAAGAAAGTGCACATGGGTAAACTGTCTGTTAGACTAACAATTATTTTCAAACAGGGGTGGAAATAATTTAAATGAAGGACATGACAGTTAATTTTCCTAAGTAAGAGCTCGAAGTGTTAGCAAGTCATCAGGGAGGGCTGATTTGAGAAAAGCTTCTCTCTGACAGTGAGTTGCAGAACTAAGGCTGACTGCGTAGCTGTGAGAATAAATCATGTTGACCCCATATACAGCAGGTTAATCACATACTGCTCACTCAAAAACGTTGTTTCATCTTCGAATGAGGACTTAGTTGTTCTGTTTATTGTTATCTCCTGCTTTGGCTGTATTTATAGCCATTTGTTTTGGTAACTTGATTGTGCCCACATGAGAGTTGTTTGATAGACTCTGGCAGCTAAACAAGCAAGGACCTTACAAATGCTGAAAGAGTCTTCTGCAGAGGCCCAGCACTTATGTTGTCTCTTTCTAATTGCATATTGATATTCAGCATAAAAACAACTTTAGATATGAGAAATCAGGTGTTAAAGTACTGCAGAGGCACATCAGCCCCATTTTTTCAATAACTTCCCTCAATTTAAATCTTGTTTAAATGAAAAGGTGATGTCTCTAATGAGATGGTAGCAATCAAATGTTTTCTTGAGAAACCAGAAAAAGAAATGTACTTCTTAAGATGTGTTAGGATTTTCATCAAGTGAGGTAAGCTAATATAAACAGGAAATTAAAACCATGAGCTAAGTCTTCTGTAAAAAGTATATCAACATTATGTTTCTTATGTTTACCTGGCAATATTAAATGTTTGAATTAAAATATATTTGCATAAACAAATATTTATGTACCACAAGCATGTGTTGCTAGTATTTGGGTCTAGGGAGAGTTTTGAAAGGCTGAGAAATAACTTAAAATACTGCAGGATTGTGGAAGAGGAAAACAATGGTCCCTCTCATCATAAATTTTCTGGATAGTAATATAAAACAGGAAGGGAATTCACCTGTCTTAGAGGAAATTATTTTTTGCTTAACCACATGCATTCCCCACTCTCAAGGCAATGTTCGTGGTAGCAAGAGACCCCTTGGTGGTTGCTTGTACACCTTCCTTCCTCTGCTGCAACAGTCACATTCCCCCTGATGGCTGTAGTCTGAAAGAAAGGCAAAATAAGTATGAGGTTTCTTGCCTTTGTGCCTTATGTATTGCCCTTGACACTCTGATTGAAGAGTTTTCTTCTTTCAGGTTTTCCTGAAGTAACTGAGTTACCTGATATACCAGTGCTAAATTCCTTGAAAGTGGACCTAAAAACCAAAGTGTTTTCTCTGACTTATTTTAATTGCTGGCTGTGAATTGCAGGGGGTGGCAACATTAGGAACAAATGCTTTCTCTTCCTCTGCAGGAATGCATGTAATAAGGAATCATCACTTCAGAGCCATATTGTGTACATTGTGTACACATTATGTACATTCACATTTCTCAAATGAGTTATACTGGTATTCTAAAGTATTTCTTCAAAGTTCATACTGATTTTTTTCCCATGTTTTCATCATAATATGCAATTTCCTCCTGATATCATCCTGTCACTGCCCCAGGAATATGAGAGCGAGTTGGACCTTTGCTTGTTCTGTGTCTATTTGGAGATCTGTATATTTCCTCGCTGTGTCTTTAAGCCTTTCTGAAAATGCAGTGGGTGATTCTTTCTTTTCCTGTCGAACCTCATATAGTTTAGACCAATTAATAGTTTTAGGCACAGTGTTATGAACCCCTATTTGGACCCACTCCTGATATTTCTTCAGCTTCCTCATATGCAAGGGCATATTCGGATCCCACCCTGGATCCTCAGTTGGAAAATTTTCATCTGGAGTTCCTCTTACGAGTCTATTTCTGATATCCTCCTTTGCCCTTTTCTTAGCTGCCTTAAGTACCATCTCTTTCTCAGTAGAATCCACTAAAGTATCTAGTATTACTTGTATATCATCCCAGTCAGGATTCTGAGTTTTCATAACCATTTTCACCACCCGTGCCACCTTATCAGG
>VYZP01052882.1:15664-30943 GCA_013400635.1 Hypocryptadius cinnamomeus
GGCAATACCACCAGGAATTCCTTAGCCCGACCAAGTGTAGCTTTCGCTGCGTCTTATTGGCAGGCAACCAAACCAAAGTAAAAGCACCTTACCTCTCCCGGGGACGTTGTGAGCAGCGGAGACGGTCGCAGCTGATGGGCTCCCCGAGAATCCCTCGGTGCCGGCTGCAGCGTGATCGGGTCGCAAACTCGCTCAGCAGCACTCACAGGGTCCCATCTGAGGGTCGCCAAAATGTTAGCGTTCAGGAACACATAATGACGGAATGATTGTAGGCAGGTGCTTTTATTGAAGAGCTCTGGGTGTCAGGGGTACAGACCCAAATCTGACTCCGCCATGGGTTCGGGATGAACATGTTTTTATATTCTACTGTTATATAACTTACATATTAATTATTAAATTTACATTGTTCTTGTATACATTGATTCCATCCAAGCACAGGTTTCTCGTGATCCCCCTCAAACCCTTGAACATAGTTTCTCATGATTCTTCTTACGATTAAACAATAATTATATCTAAACAATCATCACATATATTTCTAAACAATTATGTCATTTATCATACACTGGTTATGCAGGTGCAATTTCACATGATCTGGAAAACGCAAGGCCTAACATTTCCCAGGGCCTCCTTAACATTTTCCCAGGGCCTACTAAGCATAGCTTTCTTTTCTAACTCCCCGAATTTTCTATGATTTTAAAATCTTTTGCTATCACCATGGTATGTTGTATTCGAAGAAAAGTATACTTAATGTACTGGTTCATGTATATGCTCATCTGGTTACCCTGATTTGTTTGTTGATTTGTTTGTTTGGTTATCTGTAGTGTGTAAGATCACATTGAATTGTTGGTGTAGGAGATGTCTGGTTACATTTGTGATATTTTCATAGGGAGAAAGGGAGTGTCTCCCCTTACCTAATGCACTCCAGTAAAGCAAACATACCTGTTTAAAATCTGGGAAATTGTCTAAACTATGTATTCCATTATACATGTAGTGTGTAGTTCTGTGCCATCTCCTGTGACTTGAGGCAGCCTACAGGTGGCCAAACTCAATTTTGCCTTGAATGTGTTGAAAAGACATTAAAAATTTTAAAAAACTGTGGTGGAAGGGAATAGGGAGGAACAACATAAAAGGTGCACATTAAGACAAAATCTCCTTGGTAGTGAAGTTCAGTATTACCAGCAAAGTTACTTTCTTATTTCTATCTTATTCAAGGATCTGATTTATCTACTGTGAGTAGTCACACCAACAAGGCATAAAGATGGAAAAAATATGACAGCAATGTGCTGGAGAAATTTATCCCTACCTAATTTTTTTTTTTTTGATAATTCCCTAGCAGCATGCTTTACATGTATTCTAATGCGTTATGGGTGTCACCCACATAATTTCCAAGGTTGCCTTCAACCTTTGGGAATTGATGGAATACTTTGCTTATTGATGTTAAACTAATGAAAGCCAACAAATTTAGATTGAAGCACTTGTACTTTTTTGATCTGTATATTCCAGGTGCAGTGCTGTCATGTGCCTCTGATAACAAATTCACTGAAGTGTCAGATCATCTAAAAGATGGTGCCAAATCATGACTAAAGTATGTTGCTGCTCCTTCTTGGTGTGTCTTGAAAAATGCTTTTGAGTAAACAGACATACTAGTGCCTGGTATGTTGAAATACACTGAGTTAATTTTTCATGGTAGAAAATACTGGAGCAGCACCTGTTTAAAAAGTAGCTTCCTGAGCAGTTCCTGTGTACTTGCAGCTGAAGGACGAATGCCAGTGATTCTTTGAAGGCCCTTAATTAGACTAACAGCAGAACTGCCCCTTTTTCTAGGCACCTACTTCCATGGCACTTGTGGGAGCTTAATGATTAACTTTTGCCCTTCTGCACAGTAGAGTGAATTAGCCAGGCTGAGTTATTAGATGTGATGAGGGAGTATGAAAAGTTACAGACATGTACAAAGTCTGTTCGAATAAGCTTTGATTCTTGAGGAAATCAAGTTGAAACAATGTTAAAAAGAACTCCTTGTACCACAGGTGGTAAGTACAACACATCCAAAGCACCATTTCCAGTTACAGATATAGCCCAGAAAATATATTAACTGAACAATTTTAATTCCTTGGACACCTTTAACCACTACTGCCTTCTTCTGTTAAGCTGAATCCCCTTCTCATCCAGAAACTCTTAGTTACCAATGATCAGTGTATTTTTTTTTCCCTAATAACATTGAATTGTTCTATACCTTATTAATTTTTGAATCTAGATAGTAGGATTACCCAGTCACTAATAATCTGGTTTCCCACACATAGTAAGTGAAGAAGGATATAAAAAAACCTTTTTTTTCTGAAGAGCAGAGAAGAGTGCAGAGGCTGAGATAACATGTGAGATATTCAATAGGAATGGAAAGATGAAGTTAGGAAATATGTGTTATTTGATTAAAAAATATCTGTTATATATCATTTCCTGAAGAAAGGCTTGAACTTCCTAATACTAGCTTAGTAAGGCAGATTTCAACTGTAGAGTCATAGAACTGTTAAGGTTGGAAAAGGCCCCTAAGATCACCAAGTCCAACCGTCAACTTAGCCACCATGTTCACCGCCAAACCACATCCACAGGTGCCATACCCACATGTTTTTGGAATGTTTCCAGGGATGGTGACTCCACCACTTCCCTGGGCAGCCTGTTCCAATGCTTTACAACCCTTTCCATGAAGAAATTTTTCCTAATATCTAATTTAGACCTCCTGGCAAAACTTGAGACCGTTGACCATAGCATGCACGTAACAGAATGAATGCATGATAAACAAACCTGCCTAACCAAAGTATTGATAAACTCAAGTAAATAGAAGGTGTGTGCACTTCAGAGTAATAGATGATGTTGGTGACTGATCTGTCATATCCTGGAGTTGAGTTTGGCTGTGTGAAACTTTGAGTGGGTTTCCACTCACATAAGACATCAGCATTGCATTTTACAGTCTGAAATGTTACCAACTGCTAAGGGAGTGAAACTGGACTAACATGGTCAGAGAAGAGTGATGCTTCAAATTATTTAAATATACATTTAAGGGACAGCAGGGACAGCAGAGTTGTTATTAAGCAGAGCACATGAAGCTGACATTTTTGACAGTTCTCAGGCTGCCAAGTTTGAGGCTAACACTGATTCATGTGTATTCTTTTGGTTTGCTTAGTGGGCTAGGGAAAAGTATTGAAAATTTAATTAGAAGAAATCTACTGTGACAGTAAATAAAGAAGTGGTGGGCCTGGCAGCTCTATCACAAAGTAGTTAGAGGGAATAGAGGAAGTCCAGTGTTTCTCAGTCTGCATTTAAAACAAGAACTTCATCAATTCCAACATTATTTTCCCTTGTGGTTTTCATTTGTGTTATTAGTTCGGACAGTATAGAGCCTCTCTATCTCTATGCATGTTTGGTTCATACAGATGGATGAAAATGCCATTTGAGATGATGCGCATCTGGAAGTAATTGTGAAACGGCAGAAAATTACTTTTTAATCTGATTTGAGGAATAAAGAGGTCTGGGTGGTAACATTTCAACTCCAAGTGTGCATTTAGTCCGCCATCATTACTGCTCTGAATTCATTCCCACAGCAGTCGGGGATTGATCCAAAGGCCTTTGATGTCAATGGGAGTCCTTCCACTGACATTAATGTGCTTTGGATTAGGTCTTTAGAAGTCATAAATCTGTCTAGACCATAATTATTTCCTTGAAATTGCTCCTGATGATGTTTCTGCTCTTAGGGAAATTTGTGAAAGTCAAATCACCTCCTGTTGCAGGATGCTCAAAAATGTCTGTTACCAATTAATGCACAAATGAAGGGAATATGTCAGATGCTAAATGTATCTGTAAGGAATTTTCTCTCACTGTTGTTTTTATGTTTGGATCAATGTTGCTACAATGACTTCAAGCTGTACCATCGCAATAGGAACTGGAGACCCAAGTGGCTATATAGACATAGAGAAGAACGCAGGTGTTTCATATGTCACATCATTTTTTTTCACTCATTCATAGGAAAAGCATTTAATATGTTTAAACTTCAGTGGTTTTTTGCATAATGCCTTTTATCACTCAAAGAGGAGAATTTAGTTGACTTGCTGAGCTTTCCAAAGGTGGAAACAGAGCATTAGCATGGCATATTTTTCTCTATTGTATATGAAATTGCAGTAGCTCACCAAGCAACCACATCTGCTAGTTCTGATAAGTAATACCTTTGATTGTAAGTAAAAAATTGTGTGATCCCTTGATGGATATTTGATGATGGTTATTAAAAAACCAGTTAAGTGAGGGACACCTCCAGACACAAAACCTATAATGTGAGTATTTTCATGTACGCACAAAGATTGAAATCTTAGTGACCTTAAATTTTTCCTAAAGAATGAGAATTTTAGAAGTAAGAATTCAGGTAAGAGTATTCTAGTTTAAATTTAAATATTAGAGGAAGAATGTTGATACATTACATGGATCAGCATCTTTTATTTTTTTATGCTTGGTTTATTAGGTCTCTTCACCTATTACAAATATAATTTCATGTATTAGAATGTGGGCATTGAGTGTTTTGCATCCATTGCAGAGAATATGGAGACATAAAGCTAGCAATCGAGTTTTTACAAAGCTCATTAGATTTTTAACTGCAATTGAAAATCCTTCATTCTGCATATAATAGGCGTGCATTTAGAAGTGTCCTTTGCTAATACTGCTGGATGCAGGGATATATTTCAGCTCCTCTTTTCTTACTGTTCTTTCACCATCTCTCATTTGTCTTTTCTAATGTGTTTACCTTCTTTGGGTCGTTGTAAAATTACAAGTGTTTAGAGAAGGCAAACTCTATCATCCCCTGATAGGACTGGTTGCATTAACCCCTTTTCACGCAGGCAGCATGTGTACACTTTTATTTTCTATTGTGATTACCATTGGCTGAAATGGCCTCTTGCAATGCCTTAAGTTGAAGAGTGTGTGAGGCAGATCAGGCAGAGATTGCTGCCTCTATCAGCCTGTCACAGGCATCTCATGTGCATGTTCAGCCTCGGAGAGACAAGAATTTGGCTCATGTGTGCTGTAACGAACAGCAGCCCTTTGAAGGGACAGCACTGTTTTAAAGAAAGAAGAAAGGAGTCTCTAGGAATTATAAATTGTGTTTATATGCACACAGTACTCTTCAGCCAGAATTACACTTTCTTTTCATTGGCAAGCACAGACAGTATGCAATACCTTAACACAGAGGAAGTAATCTTTGCAATTATTCATTCTTGCATTAACAGCTGCCTAATGCTGAGCTATTCTGAATAGAAGGCAAAATATATTTGAGCAGCAAGACTGCTCACTGTGCACCTGGACAGGAAGGACACTAGAGCTTTATATCAGAAAAGAATGGTGCACAAAGAATGCAGAAGAAATTCAGCAACATCTATATCAGAAATGTGCTTATTTACTTTCATGAATACAGTTTAAGACCCTGAAATCACCATCACCATGTTTCTCTGTATCTAATTGAACACTTTTAACTAAATGGAAAAAGGTTCCACCTTTTGTTGTCATGAACTTTACAAAGGTTTATTAAACTATGTGCATGTCATCTCTGACAGAACTCTAAGTGAAGTTCTACCGAAAGTCATCTAGAAACAACGAGCAGCATTGCCAAGTATAGTAGCACTTCCTAAACACTCCAATGTGTTGCAGAGCAAGTCGGTATGGTTGATTGGCACTGCTGCCAAGTTATTCCAATACAGAGACTGATGCTTTGTCAGCTGCATAAGGAGATGATGGCTCTGAAGTTCAGGAGCTCACGCTGCTTTCTGCTCTAGTGGGAGGTTGTGTACTAACCAGGCTATTTTTGGAAAGATGCCAGCTGGAAGGGCTTGCAGATGGACCTTGTAGGCGGGATGATCTTTCTAGAAATAGTGTGGTTATCACACATCTGTCTATCACAGCAGGAGGTTGTTACAGGCAGAGTTAAAACAATTTTTGTGGCCAGGTGAATTCAAAGCATGGGGAACAGAATTACAATCCTGTGTGTGGTTTTCAATGCTGTCAACTAAAGAAGTGTCTGGAGGCTTTTGTGCAAATTCAGCAGTTTAGAAAGGACTGGGAATGTACTCCATGCTGCACAGTGATGAAGGTTCTTGATCAGGATGTACTTCCAGAACCCTTTACTGTTGAAGAGGTTACAAAATGCATTGCATTATTTGACACTCCTGTTTAACATCTGCTTTATTGAGTTAACAGGAAAGATAACCACATTCAGTACCATATAGATGCCAGAATATTTAACCTGAACATTAAATCAGAGGTCCCATATCTCCTAACTTGTGTTACTTGCTCTTTGCTGATGACTGAGTATTGGTTACTCAAACATATGTAAGCAGACTATATATTATTGACTGTTTCAGCCCCTCTGCCAAGAGGTTGGCCAGGCCATTAGTACAGGGAAAAAGAGGTCCTGCTCTAACCTTCCTGTGGTGGAAAATATCCTGAGGCAGTAGTCTGTGTTGATGCTACACTGCTGAAATTTGTGAGAGCAGCAATGCTACTTCACTAGCACACTTTTTTCAAAACACCAGAGTTAATAGCAAAGGCATGCAGGGTAGAGCAAAAGCCAATAAAGTATTTAGGATGTTAAAGCAGCATGTCTGAACAAAGAGGCATCTGGAGCTCAAATAAAAGTAAATATCTATTGTACATTAGTTGCTGTCACTCTGTGTATGGCTACAAAACTTGGACATTTTGTCATCTCCACATCTAGTATCCAAACCATTCCTGTTGCACTGCTCTCATGCCCTTCCTGCCATAAAACTGCAGGATATTGCCCTGAATGATGCATTCCTAAATTGCTGTCACATTATCAGCACTGAAGCAACATTATAGGACATCCAGTTATGCCAGACCTGCTTCGTATGTTAGAAAATAGATTGCCCAAAACTGGTTTCTATGGGCAGTTGAAATGCAGAGTAAAGCTCAGAGGCAGCATAATGAGGTGGCTAATGGACAAGTTTAAGGCAAATTCTCACTTATGTGTCATCATTTTCACAGTATGGGAAATTAAGTCTGAAGATTTCCTGCTCTGGTGAAGAATGGGTACTTATGCCATCATAACATTCAAATACAATTAGAATGGCATTGTATGGTAAAAGTGAATATGGTAGCAAAAAGGTTACATCTGCACACTTCACAGAATCATGAAAATGTGAGTCTTCCTGGGACAATGGAACCAGATCCTTATGTACTGATGGAGAACAGGAGTCACTCTCTCCACCCTTCGTGCTACTGTGTTCCCAAATTTGCCATTTCTCTAGGCTCAAGAATGATGCATCCTAATGAATGAGAAATCTGCCAAAGGGAGCAAGAGACCTGCATGGGTGAATAAAGAAGTCCTGTCATTACTCAAACATAAGCAGAAAATACACAGAAGATGGAAAAACAGTCAGGCCACTTGGAATGAATATAGAGAGGCTGTCCAAGTAAGTTGAAATGAAACAAGGAAGGCCAAGATCAAGGAATTAAATCTGGTCGAGGCTGCTAAAGACAACAAGAAGGGCTAGGCCACTCATGATCATCTTTGAAAGGTCATGAAGATCAGGAGAGGTACCTGAGGACTGGAAGAAAGCAAATGTCATCCCAGCCTTCAAAAGGGGCAAGGAGAAGGACCTGGGAAGTACTGTCTAATCACCTCAATCCCTGGAAAGGTGATAGAACATCTCATTCTGGAGGTCTCTCCACATGAATGACAAGAAGATGAATGATCAGGAGTAGTAAACATGGATCCACTAAAGGTAAATCATACTTGACCAACCTTCTTCAATGAAGCAACTTGATGGTTAAGGGGAGAGCAGCAGATATTACCTACCTCGACACTGTCTCAGCAGATATTACCTACCTCGACAATATACTCAGTGGGAAACTCAGGAATTGCGGACTGGATGAGTGGACAGTGATGTGGATTGAGAACTGTCTGAATGGCAGACTCCAGAGGGTTGTAATCAGTGGCACAGGGTTCAATTGGAGACCCCCAAGGTTCTATAGAGGGCTCAGATTGCACTAGATGACAGTGTCCCTTCCAACCGATACTCTTCTGATATAAAGATGTGTATCCTGGTTGTACGTCTTATTCTTGTGATCATTAGGTAATGACAGAAAAATCAAATTGTTGGCTATTGGCCAGAACCATTGAAAGACATTTTGCTGCTATATCTATGCTTTTAACAACAGATGACCCTTTTTCTATAGCAGAGAGAGAAGGCATAGGATTCTACAATTACTGTAATTGGCATTCAAATTGCCTCAACTTCTGGAAGGCATTGATTTGCACAAGTACAGGCATTTTTTAGTGTGAATCTTAATTTTTACATACATTAACACCATCCAGACTGTGTGAATTTGCTTGTTCCATTAACCCATTACAATAGAAAACCTGTAGCCAAGCAAATCTCAAATTAACCTTTGATCTGTTTCTTATTTCACAGATTTTGCTGTATTGAGTCTGCCTTTTCTTTTTTGAAATGATGGTGCTGCATCCCCTAGAATTTTGTAACAAATTTTATAAGGACTGGTTATTCAACATACTGTAGTTATTTCCTGCAAATGTAAACAGATTTTTTCACAGTTATTTAGTGTTTCTCATTTCCAGTAGTTCATAAAGATTTAATCCTGAAGAGCCTGTTATTATAGTATTTTATTATATATATAGTATATATTATAGTATTCCAAAATTTCAAAATTTTGTAAGTTAGCTCCCATTCTTCTTGAAATCATTGAACCATAATATTTATACAGGGTTTTACATCCATCTTTCATAGCACTTCCTTTTGTATGCCTGTGTTCATCTTTCATAGCACTTCCTTTTGTATGCCTGTGATAAAAAGGGTTATCATTCTTTGTCCTGGTTTAAAGGCTTTTAACGTACTGCACTGTGAAACCTGGGTAGTGGGTGCTTCATCTGCTCAGTGAAACATCTAGAAGGAAGCTCTGTCCTCTATATCTCAAATGGGATCAAAAGTGAAAATTGCTGTATGTATTTCCTTTCCTACTCACTCATTTACAGAAAATTCTGCTATACATATCAGATAAGAAGGTTGATTTTTCAGGTTATACTGTCTTTTGATGAATATATGTCTAAAGTCCCCATGAAAGCAGTCAGACATTAACCATTGTGGTTTAGGATTTTTGATCAGTAACCTAAACTGTGGAGTGCACGCTGTCTGCTACCAAATGCTTACGTGTTTTAGCCTAGATCATGCTGTACACTGAGATGGGAAAGGCTACTGACTATTTGCAGCAGTCACTACATATTTGTAAACCTACCAAGTTCTTATTTTGCTTTTGAACGTAATTTAGAAAACCTCGTTCTATGATAGGTCATTGGCAGTTTAGTAACTGATACACCAGTCATGTTAAGGTTGTAAAGTACATCTCTAAGATTTCAACCCACTGAACTGTGTCCCCAGGTGCCATATATGCAGATTTTTTTGAACACTTTCAGGGATGGTGATTCCACCGTTTCCCCCTGGGCACCCTGTTCCAATGCCTGACCACCTTTTCAGTGAATAAATTTTTCCCAATGCCCAATATAAACGTCCCCTGGCACAAATTGAGGCCATTTTCTGTCATTTTGCCACTTGTTACCTGGGAGAAGAGACAACCCCCACTTCATTACAACTTCCTTTTAGGTAGTTGTAGAGAGTGATGGAGTCCCCCTGAGCCTTCTTTTCTGCAACCTAAAGAACCACAGCTCACTCAGCTGCTGCTCATGGAAAACTGAATTTCATTATATGCTTGTCCAAATATGAAAGCTGATAATTTGGTTGCCTTNTAAATTTTTCCCAATGCCCAATATAAACGTCCCCTGGCACAAATTGAGGCCATTTTCTGTCATTTTGCCACTTGTTACCTGGGAGAAGAGACAACCCCCACTTCATTACAACTTCCTTTTAGGTAGTTGTAGAGAGTGATGGAGTCCCCCTGAGCCTTCTTTTCTGCAACCTAAAGAACCACAGCTCACTCAGCTGCTGCTCATGGAAAACTGAATTTCATTATATGCTTGTCCAAATATGAAAGCTGATAATTTGGTTGCCTTTGTATTAAAAGCATATTGCTTACTCAGCACAAGTTATGAGATATCATCTTAACCAAATCAAATAGCTTTACTAACATAGATTTAATTCAAACATAACTGTAGAGTTTTCTCAGCTTCAGAAAGTGTGTTTTTCAATTTATGCATATAGAGTATTGAGCAACAGAAATTTCAGCTTTCTGGATGTGCCTTTAGTAGTGGTGAAATTTAGACAGTGAAATTCTATACCCACAAAACAGAACTGTCTGGAAGTATTTTTCCAAATTGCTTCAGGAAGTACAAATCTTTTACACTTTTATTTTTTTTTTGGAGCAACCCATTCCCTTGAATGGTCCTTTGAACTATTTAGATGAATGCAAACACATACCTAGGTAGAACAATTTTCTTTTCTGGCAGAGGGGTGTGTGGTGCTTGAACAAATCAAAACGTAATGCGATCAATGGTAGGCACATAGTGCTGTTGCATTGGACCTGAACCAGGTTATCAGGCTTTTTCATGAGCTGATGATGCCTATAGCTTGGAGGAGAAGAGGAACAGCTGGGCAGGTGCTGCTGCTGCCTGAGCTTACAGTGAGAGTGTAGTGCCTTGCCTGCCGCCAGCCAGCCCGTAGAGGTGGTGAGCTTGTTAAGTAGCACGTTGTGCGTAGCTGGGCCCACACGGTGAACCTGTCAGAGACCTGACTGCAGGATGTAGCCCATGTCACTGCTGAGGTGGGGTCATACTGCCAGAACAAGAGAGCCCTGATTGCTACAAAATTTGTTACAAATGAGGATGTGTCCAACATCTTATGATGCATAAGACACTTGACTAGTTTCTCAAAACTCTAAGATCAAGTGACAGCTGCTTTTCATCTAATGGCAAAATTTCTTCAAATACAATTCCTTCCACATTTGACTTGCTTGCTTGAACTTCTTGTCAAAGCAAAACATATCAGCTGTACTGCATACTCCATTCAGCCATGTATGGAAGCTTCTTGAGTCCTGCCCAATGCTGAAGTATTTCATCAAGCCAAATTTTGTCATTGCCATAGCTGGAGATGACATAAGAAGAAAAGTAGGATTAGCAACAAATTGTCTTAACATTTGTTAGGCTAAAGGGGAAATACAATCATGCAGAATAAGCTGACTGTAAGTCTTTCATATTTTTCTCTTCCTTCTCAATATGTAGCTACTTAAGGTAGTTAGAACCAATTTATACTGTGGTATAAGTGTTAGAGACAGAAGCATAAATAAAACATCCCTAAACTGGAAGCTGAGTACTGATATAATATACATTTCTTTTGTCAGCTTTGAAACTGGCTATTGTGTTTTAAATTCATTTTTTATGAGATCAGATACTCTCAATTATTTTTGTACTCTGCTGGTGTTTGTGTCACGTTCATTTTGTGAACTTGTAATTTTTGACTCCTTATTAAGTGTCTGTGTTACAGACTTAATACTCCTTGTTAAGTGCTGTTTTGCAGCAAAGAGAAAAAAAAATTATCACCCTAATGAACACTATCCAGTCCTCTATCTGTAAGCATGATGGCTGCCTTGTGATATCTACAGTCCCACAACACATTTTTTTCTTGGTTAACTTGGAGGACCTTTTTTCTGGTTTGGGGTAGGACATTTGCAATAATGCATGGTTTCATGTTTCTACTGAAGCCTTTCCACTCTCTCTTCCATTTTATTATTATTACTGGCCAGTTTAATATAAAGTATTTCAACTTTTCTGGTGGGAGTTCTCTATTGAAGAGAATGGCCCAGTTTCCATTGGGATATGAAGCATTGCCTAACCATGCCTGAGTTCTCTGCACAGTGTATCAGAGCTGCTTTTCTGCAGACAGGGTAATTAATTTCTTAAACTACATACTCAAAAATTAGTCTTGTAAATTCAGTTTCAGCAAATAAACCACGGTGAATCAAAAAGTGTCAGGAGGCAAAACAAAACATGTGTTCTTGTACCTGAACAATTTGCTGTATTTTTTGAGGTATCTTAATCTGTTCAAGGCTGGATGCTGGATCTTGCCCCACCTCTCTTGGAACTGGAATTCGCATTAGGATCAGAGCAAGAGGTCTTTGTTGGAGAATTGCTTTTCTCTGATTTTTTAACTATGGAATAAAGAGAAAGAATACAGATACCTTGTCTGTGTAGAGTGAACATGGTTATTGCAGTCGTGTATATGTTGAACAAAAATTTGCACAATAACAAAAAATGACAGTTTTTCCTATGCTCTGAGGACTTTTTTTCGTTTTAAAGTTTGACTTTTATTTCGCATACTCAGTTTCTCCACTCACATCTAACAATGTAATTATTAGTAAATTCCCGTGAGTAGTATTGAAGAAATACGCTGTCTTAGGAATATTTTAAGTTTTTCAAGACAAAAAGGACCTGGTATCAGAATTATTATTGATTTCCAGTCACTGTAAAGTACACACACATCGCAATAAAGGTTAACTGCCTAGAAGAATGTAAAAGAGCAGCAATTTTAAGTAAAAAGAAATTCCAGCTTAAAAAGAAATCAGACTAAAGTAAATGCAGTGAACTGCTTTCTTCGTGTCTGGAATGTTTTCTTCATATGGCTACTGTAAAAACAATGTTTTCTTTTGTTCTTTTTAATGCAGACAGGAACACATCAATATTTAATTTGACCATGAGTAATACACGTATTCCATTTAACCCCAAGTATATTTCAGACCTCGTATGTTTTTATAATGATGTGAATTTGTAAATCCTTAATGCCCTTAATGCTGCCCATATGTTGTGTTGAAATCCTTAGGAATCTGTAAAAATAAAAGTCAAGAAGATAGTTTTGGGCTCCAAAGGCTGAAAACCAACCTAAGCCAGTCTAACAGCTAAAGATTTGTCAGCTGTATCCTAATGCTCCTAAACCTTTGGCGAAACAAATGTTGCCCTTGAGAACTTACCTCATTATATCTGGGCATTTTAAATCACTCTACAGAAATAATGCAAAATAAAATAAAATGTTCTACTTCTAAATAGAAGGCATGATCCTGGCATCTGTGCTTCTGCCCCAAGTGCTGTCCTTCTGTGCCACAATCAGTATGAGCTTTTCTTAGATTTGTGCTTGTGGGCATATGGACAACTGGAAGTCATTTGGAGATGCCAGTTGCCCTCATTATTATATTTGTCTTTTATTCTTATCCACTGTCAGTTGCTAAGGATAGTACAAGTTTTACTTTGAAGCAGTATGCAGCCAAGATTACTTCATGTACATTTTTGTCTTGGAAGAAAAGGACAAGAAAAGCCATTGTAAGGAGACTAGCATGAATAAGTTTTTCACCAACAGAGGATGATGGTGATTCTTCAGCAGGTGGAAAAGCTCTGCCTCAGGTTTTTACACACACTTGCCCGGTACCTGCTAAAGAGTAGTCATACTGAAGCACTCAGGTGTTCTCATCAATTTACAAAGTTTTCATACCTATTTGAAGCCCAACACTTCTAAAAGCTACAAGTCATTAGTAGTTTGGAGGCTACCCTGCCCATGGGACTTAGAATTTCTGCTTGTCATCCTACCTTTTGTTCGTAGCCTTTTGTTAGCCAACAATTGCTTTCTTCTTTTCACACCAGCTATTCATTTTGCTATATTTTTTCCCATCCACTCATAGTAAACTGATGAAGCAGGACAGCATTATAATGAATTCCTATTTGGTTAGGCAAAAGTTGGATTGTTGTGAGTAATCGAATTACTCCTCTGGAGACAGGATTTCTAAGTAAAGGGATGAGGTGAGGCGATTACAGCTGTAACTCTTACAAGCATAAAAAGATGTGTTATGCTAATCCTTTGTGAATGGGTTGAATTGAAAGTGAGGGAAATAAAAAGGAATGCTCTTGAAAGAAGAAGGGGGGTATGAAAGGACTACTGTGTCATTTATTCCCTTTTCATTCATCCTCACTTGCTATAGAGAAAAAGATTGTAGCAAACTGGAGCATTTTACCTTTCAAGTCTGACATTCAAATCATTTAATCTTTAACTGCCTTAAATACTGTGTGAAAAAAATGAGGGGGTGGGAAGAGAGGTATAACAAAAAAAAAAAAAAGTGTGAAAAAGTGCCCGTTAGTATAGGCTGCTTTTTTGATTAAGGTTGTTAAACATGGTATGACCTTATCTTACCTTGTTGTAAAAGCTGCAGAGTGAGGAAGGGGAAAAGAGACACTGTGGAAAGTAAGAGTTATGCCAAACATTACCTTTATCTGAAAACACTTATAGCTCAAGTGCGAAATCCTTGTTACCCCCAGGCTTGTTTATTTTCTGTTTCCACTCTTTCAGCTGTTAAATAGGAGTGCTCTGTCTCAAATTAATACCAGAGAGGACTTTTAAAGGTTCAACTAGAAGGAGAGATGCATTGCCAATTACAGTGTAGTAACTAACTGAATAGTGTTATAAATATGTCTTGTTAATTGAATAAGAATTAACAAGAATAAGAAGAAATGGCTTATTTGTTTTTAGACAACCAACCTGAATATAAATGGACAATAGTATAAGTAGCTTTTGGGTTTGAACAATTGAAACAATTGGGTTTGAACAATTTTCATTGTTGCTCTTTTTATTTCCCTTTCTGTGTACTTTCTGGAGGGTAGAAAATTGACCCCAACCAGCATTTAAGCACCCACTCAACTTCTCTGCTCACCAGCAGAATGGGAAAGAGAATCAGAAGAGGGAAAGTAAGAAAACCTGTGAACTAAGAATGGTTTATTAAGTGAAAAAATGATTAATTTTTTATTTTAAAAAGGATACAAAGGCAGTCACTCACTACTTCCCACACTCAGTCCCCTACCCAGACCATCTCTAAGCTTTGGAAAAATGGAATTTATAGTTTTTATTTGACCATGACATCGCATGACATGGGATACCCCTTAGAACAGTGTGAGAAATGAGGAAGCCTCGATGCTGTGCAAGCACTGCTCAACAATAGCTAAAACAATGTTATCAATGCTGTTTTAGTCATAAATTGAAAGCATAGGACCCTAACAACTCTAGTGAGGAAGGTTTACGTCAGCCAGACTTATCCTTACTCCATCCTCAGCCAGACAGATTCCTTAACAATACTTAGACTTTATGGTCATGCTTTTCAGCATATTATATGTCCACTGAGAATGGAGGAATTTTCTGTAAAATTGCTTCTCTTTTGTAGGTTTACAGTGATGATTCAAATTTGGTGTTCTGAAGTTTCATATTAATGAAATTCTTCGTTAGCTCTAAATTT
>VYZP01052895.1:0-11270 GCA_013400635.1 Hypocryptadius cinnamomeus
TCATTTTTAAGAGAGAACAGTTTGTTCACTTAGTTTTATAGAAGGATGATGCCATTAAATTTTCTCATACTCACTTCCCGTCTCATTTTAAGGAACACTGTGCACCTGTCATTATACTTCCTAATCTTTTAAAACCTCCTTAAACAGTGTCTCCAGAGCTAACAAAATACCTTTTTCCTGTCTGCTTTATATGTAAATAACAGATTCATGAAAGAGGTTTCCTTTGCTTGATTGGCTTGGTTTGGTTTCAGAAATTGCAGAGCAAGTCCATTGTAAAACTGCAGTTTCCATTAAATGGCAAGTGCTTTAGTTGTTGTTTTCAAATAATGCTGATGACTGCAGAACCATCACAGAAAATAAATTCCTTCACATGAAGCAAGTTTTCTTGAGACTAGGAAAGCACTCTTGGTCTTATATTAAGCTGAATAACTTGCTGATTTTGATTTGGGGAAACAAGAAGTTTCCCCAAACAAACAAGAAGTCTATTTTCAGAATTCCTCTTTCAGTTAAGAATTGATTTCTCATGGTATTTGAGATTGAAGCTGTCTAGTATTGTGTAACTAAGTGCTGTACATGTTTTTAACACAGAGACCAGTTTAACATTTTTGTAGACATGTTTCAAAAACATCACACCAATATCTGTAAACCTGTTCTTTAAGATTTAGAGTAGACAAATACTAAAAACAAGACAAAGCATTTTAGAATCTAACAGAGAGGTTTTAAAGCCAAACTTAGTCAAGCTTATTGTAGTTTTTCTTGATTATGGAGAGAATATTTTCATGTTTTATGTGGTAAATAGTCATAGTTGAATAAAAAGGACATAGTTAATACTTTATTTCTGGTCTGATCAAAATTTGGGGGTTTCTTTCAGTAAAGAAGCAAGATGCAAAAAGGGACGTGGGGCACATAGTATCCATACTCAAGGAGTTAAATGTATGTAGTTTGATCAGAATCAAATTCCTAATTTTGAAGTCCATTCATCCATGGAATATTTTTCTTTAGGGAACTTGTAGAAAAAGGCTTTAGTGTTGGAAAAAGCACTGGAATGTGTGGGGAGAATTTTTGATTGATTGCAGTGGGAGTTCAATGTCTAGAGCAGTTGTAGTACTGAATGGAGGTTAGAAAAATAAATCACATAGCCCAGACTGATGAAAAATAAAAGGTTCAGGTATAGTCACACAAACATCAGTCATTGTAAGCTTAATGGAAGCAATAAGGAGACACTTGGCTGTTCAGCATGAGACTTTGCAGTCTGTGTTCGCAAAGTTTTCTTTTCAGCTATGTGAGGAGAAATACACCAACATACCAGCGGTGGAAACTAATAATACATTAGTGAAAGAATTACTGTTTTGACTTAGGTATGCCAATCCCTTCCATCTTTACATCTGATAAAAACAATATGATAAGAAAGCAGTTTTAGATGCTGTATAACTGAAATTATTCAAAATTACAATGGATGGCTTGTTTGAGAATATAGAGCAAAAAACAGCATTAGAGATATCACAGTAGCATTAAATGTCCAAAATGCACACACTTCTCTACCACAATAGATGTTAGTCTGCCATATTGTACACGGTATTATTCTGTTCTCATCAATGAAAAATACTGAGAAGTAATTTCTGATCTCACTTTACTTGTGTAGCTGGACTACTTCCACAAAGTCCCTAAATGAAGTAGGAAAGTTGAAATCTTGGCTTAGCAAAGAGGCTCTAACCTTTTCCAGTCTCCTCACCCCTCCATTGAAAGTGTACAAGAAAATACCTGATATCCTTATTCAGGATGTCTTTTCAGTTTGGTCTGGGCAGAACTCATTGAATAATATGTGTTAACACTGAATATGTTATTGTCTGTGGAAGGTGAAAGAATGGCTGATTTTCTATGATGGGTAGAACAGAATATTTCTGTGTGTAATAGGAAAACCTCTTTAAAAATTTGTAATGTTAAAAAATCACAAAGTTTTTGACTTAGATTCCTACATCTTGTAGATAAGATGAGACAAATATATTACCAACAGTATCTATTTTTAGTAACTTCATAAAAGGACCCAGAAAACACTAAATTACTGGAATATAAGTAGCCAAAAAAATACTGAAATAGATACTTTGAAAACTCATAGAGAGGACAAGTAATAAAATGCTTAAAGTGTTTCAGAGGCTCTGTATGAAATCAGTTTTGAGTTGGTTTTTCCCGGTATGTCTAGAGTGCCTTGGTATTTTATTATAATAGTGAATTCCAGTGTAAAGTAATTTCTAATAGTTTCTGTAATTTGTTAACAGTAAAATGTAATTTCAACATCTACTGCAAGATGTCCATGTAATCAATACCAGATTTTCTGGAATAGCTAAAATTTTTTAAAATAAATCTTGACACACAATTTGACCTGTAAACAGACAAAGCTTGAAGAATATAATTGGCAAACCATACAATAACCCCGCTACCTTGTGTTTTTTAGAGGTCTTCATAGGACTTAAAAATGATGCCTATTCAGAATACTGGTAGTAGTAGCCAGAAAAGACATTCCAACATTGAAGCCTTGGAAAGAAAACTCTGCTATTGAACTATCCTCTTATAAACAGTAAAAGATTTTGAATGCATCATGGATCAAATGGAAACTGCTTTGGATATTGGGTGTGTGTTGGATTTGCTGAGTAAAGCACCTGGTGAAAATGAAGTATTTAATACTTTCACTGCACAGAATATTCTGTTACCCAAAAATTTAATCCTTACAACTTCCTTAGTCTGTTTCCAATGTATGTGTAAAAGAAATGTGTGCATCTGTATGACTGGAGTTTACCAAGATCACCTGTGCCTAGTCGTAACTTTATTTTAACCCATGTCTGTGCAGTTTCGTGGGAACTCAAGCTCCTACAAACCACTCTTCCTCATTAAAAGATTGTCAGCTGTTTTCCCACTCATTTTTTAACTATTTCCCGGAGTAGTGTGACATGTGTTTGCGCAAGTGATACCTGAGAATGTATTTAGCCATACAGCTCTTCAGTTTGTGCAGCCTGCCATTAAATCTAACTGCACTCATCGATTTACTACAGCTGAGGATGTGATCCTCATTGTAGCAATGCAGCAGCAGAACAGCTAGGAGCAAGCAGCAGCCAGATCTTCTGGCTGGAGCAGACAAAAGTAAAACATTCTTGATGACCATTCCTCCGGTAAATCCTAGCATGATTCATGATGGAGAGTGATATATAGATCCCAGACTAAAAAACATTAGGTTACATGCAGCAACCTCACAAAAAACCTCTCACCTGTTCCCAGCCTATCCCTTCCCTGACTTAATTTTCTTTTTACTTACATGTATGCTAGCTTATGTGCTTAATGCACTCACCTGTATACTTACTAGTTAATGCCTTTTTAACCAGCGTATCTAAACTGAACTGTCAATACCTTTCTTTGTCCCAAACTTCTGCTACTTTGTGGAAAAAAAAGTCCAACTCAAGCCAAAACTAGCAAGTCAATTCTGTTATTTTTATAAGATTATCACAGGAATGCCAATGAAAATATTCTTAAGTTACAATGGGTGTAACACAGGATTTTCACATTACCCCCTCCCTCTGGGGGAAATCCATAACTTTGTCTACACTGTGAACTCCACTCATATGGGTCAGGGCTGATTTACCCAGTCAGTGTGTTTGTTTCCACTTCCATTTTCATTGGCACAAACCCAAACAACTAAGGGGAAACAGGCAGTGCAGGGCCCCCACCCTGGCTCTGAACGTATTTTCTTCTATTGTAGCTAGTTCCCTCAATTTCCCAGATCAATCAAAACCTGCTGGAGTCACTGCTGTGATAAAGTCAGCTGCTGTCAGGCAGTAGGATATCTGTGCTAGAGTGATCAAGAGAGATCAGAGCTTTTTTACTGGCAATGATAACCCTACAGAAATAAATACATAGTAAATTCCAGCATAAAATGGGGCCTGGGGGCAACACAGAATATCTTGAAACACATTGAATCTCTAATGGTCTCTGTATTGTGCTGGCATCCCACTCGAGAGCTTCAGCTCTTACCTTTCCAAGACTCATAAAATTTTAGAGATTCAGCACATAACAGATACTGATAATGTCAGTACTTGGATGACTCCTTTGAGGACTGGACAGGATGCTAATCTTGAGAAGTCAAGATGTCGGTTCCCTGAAATGTCCTGTCCGAAGTGTCAACAGCCTGCATATGGATGGTACACCTTAAACCTGTGTAAAGTTCCAGTCCATCTGTGTGCCTAATGAAAAGATTAGCAATCAAGCTGTTGCTTATATATTTATTTATGAAAAAATAAATAACATAATCTCTCTCAGCATAGGACCATGTTACGCAGTTGTGTCAAGAGGAAGTGCAAATCAGCTTCTGCTGATTTCTGGTTTTAGTGAAAAACCTGGTCCTGGATTTAGTAGTAGGTGGTTACTGCCTGTGTTCATGGTAAATGCTTTCTGAGTCAGTAATTTACTATTCTCCTGTCTGCTTTTCTAATCTTAACCTGGTTTGAAAATTAAGCTTTGCTCTTCCTGATTTTTTTGCTACATTATTACTGCTACTGACCTCAAGTGTATCCTGAAAGATAATTTTGATTATCATGTTAGAAACAGGATGTAATACCACCTGTTTCTCCCAGATTTCTGTGTAGTGTTGGAACATCAAAACTAATGAGAACTGCTCAGTTGGCTCCTATGAAAGATACACAAGATAGAGCCTTCTGCTCGGCCTCACGTGGCTTCGTCTGCTCTCCCACAGTGCCATGGCCACTTCCACTCCAGTAAATGGGATATGCCCAGAGCTGCTCTCTGCCTCAGAGGCCAGCTCATGCTGTGTTTCAGGTGCACACAGTTCCAAAAACTGGGGTAGCTGCACCCAGGTTGCGTGCTGGGAATGGCCTCTGACCTGTGCTGGCTGCTCAGCCCTACCCAGGAAGGGTTTGGAGAAGACCTGGCTGGGCTGGCCTTGAGATGCAGCCATATGGGCAGGAGACTGGCATTGTGTTCATGACCAAGGTGGAGCTATTAATACTGTTCCTGGACAGTTGGTTAAGATTAATTTTAAACATAAGCCATGAAGTTTACAATTTCAGTTATGTCTCATCAATTATTTTATGTCTGGAGGGATTCAGAGATCCTATTGGATACTTGGGGAAATGTCTGTGCACTTTCTGAGTTTTATGTTCCCTGCTTTGATAGTTTTCAGGTCAGAGTTCCACAGGCTGGCATTGTTACGTAAGAGAAAATATTGTCTTTTATCAGTTTTCGATTTGCCACATATAATTTCATTAATTAAGTGCTTTGTTCTTGTCTTACAAAAGACAGAAAATAATCAGTTCTAGTTCCATGTGATGACAAATATAATTTGTTAATAAACTGATAAGCAATATGGGCTAGAGCAACAGGAAGCAGAAATAATAAGTGAATTCACAGACAACAATTACACTTTCATATAAGTCTCTATACTAGCCTGTCATGAGATTTTTTTTTCCTTACATTTATTATTCCTAGGTGTGCCAATCAGTTCATCCATTCAAAGCATATGTTGCAGGATGTAATGCATCAGAAAACGATGATGCAAGGCAAGCTGATAGGACTGGCCAGGGCATAGTACGCTCTTTGTCTCTTGGTTTCAGTGGCCAAAACCAAATTGTTGAATTATTTTGTGAGAGCACAATCTTGTCTTTCATTGAATTATAAAAGACTCTGCCAGGGTTATGTGCTATTTCCAGTCAGGAATATGGAGGCTTTAAATTCTTGCTGGGTACAAGGAGTACTGTGAAGATGAGGCAATGGGAATGATGCTGAATGAGAGTCTGGACTGAGTTTTTAACAGTGCTTAAAATAGTGATTCCTCACAAATCAGCCAAAAGAGTCGCATTTGCAAATGAAGAATAACACAGATACAAAAGATTCTTGCTAACTACAACTTTATTGTACTTGTGCTCTGCAAAATACATCTGATTATGTGTTGCAGAAGAATAATATAAAGTTTCACTCATATAAAGCTTATGAAATTTTACTTTATAAAATATGCTGGTTATATTACTGATGAGTCTATGCAGGTGATTTCATAGAAAGACTTGTAATATTTATCCTGTTGGGAATTCTCTGTATTCTACAGCTATTAATAATAATAAAAAAAATATTTAGGAATGTTTTAGAAAATTATTTAAATTTTACTGAGTTCCATTTTTTGATGACCCACACTACACTGCCTGGGATTTTTATGACCTGCAGTTTGACTGTTCAGTGTTTGGAGAAATGAAAAAAAAACTCAAGGGTGAATTGAAATATATTTCTCCACACCCAAACTGTCCAGCATCAAAGCCTGCTACTGATGCCTTTGCAGTGCTGAAAGTTAGTGTAACATCCTACTAACAAAGGGTGGTGGGATGGGTTTGAACCCTATGCAGAGGGGTAATGCTTATATTTTTAAGTGGGGAGACCAGGGAATAAAAGGACATTTTTAGGAAGTTCATGGCTGACTTAGAATTAAACCTTACCTTTCCTGGTCTTTAGGCATAAATTAATTTGGTAAGGGAATTTAAAGTCTGGAAGGAACTATTTCATTGGAGTCTGGTATAAAAAATCAACCTCCTTCTCCCACCAAATTCAATCCGCCTTAATTAATTACATGGAAACCACATTTCCATAAGCATCCTCTGTGTTTGAGAGTGGATCTCTCTCCCTGAATGGGTGTTTGCCAATCTTGGTCCAGTTACTCCTTTCATTGAAAGGAAAAGAAAATGGTCAGACCTAGAGAGGATGGCACAGCCTTCCTCGCTGCTCGGGTCTGTGCGGTGCCTCCCATGTGGTTTTCAGACAGCAGCAGTTACGGAGTCATGCTCTCCCATTCAGCCTTGAGGGGGCTGCAAAGCTGAAGACAGGACTGCAAAGCTTCAAATACAGAACTCAAAGACACCATTGTGCAGGAAAGGACTTTAAACAGTTGTTAAATTTTAAGTCCGTGCTTAAATTCAAAGCGTATCTGTGAGGTTATAGGATTTGCTCCACACTTTTGGAAATTTAGAGCTGTTGTAGAAATGTTTTAGAAACTTTAGAAATGTTGTAGAAACATTGTAGAAATGCTAAAATGGATATTGTTCCATATGATTATTACAAATCTGGGAGTATCTGCATTTATACACAATCACAGTCATATTTCCAAGTGATAGACCTCAACCTGGTAACATTGTTTGTGAAGGGACAAACTTTTGTACACATCAGAATGAGTCTTACTTCCTTTCTGTTTATTGCAGAGATAATACTTTATTTTATTTTTTAAATCTGAATGTTTAAATAGAATTAGGATTGTCTGTTTAATTTGACAATTACAGTAGCTGCAAACATTGAATTAGATGTGGTGCATAGTAATTTTAATCAGCATAGTGTAGCAGAATAAAGATCTTTTTGAGAGGTCATACAGCTTCTACAATTTGGAAAGTAAATAAAGAAGCAAAAACAAACCTGCCACATCTCCTCATTTGAACTTTCCCAGACTGAGCTCCATCAAAGTGTGGGTTGCCCAGAGAGCAGAGTACATGGTTTGATCTGCAGAGGCTCCAGAGGAGTTTTGCATAAACTCTTTGAAAAGGTTTTATCTCATTACTAGCTTAAATGTGAGTAAGCAGAGCAGAGTATTACTTTAAGTTCAGAGTGAATGATGGGACATTTCTTAATTAATATGCTCCCACTTTGCATATGGACATTTTTCTAGATCTACAGATTGCCTTTATGTTCAAAATTATTTTTGAGATGAAGATAAGCTACTGTCCAAGCCTGTGCCATAGGATAGCTGTTTTTGGTTTGGTGTTTGTGTCTTGCTGGAATAACACGGGTTTGTTTGTTCTGTAGCTATTCCAGCCCACCCACATCTTGGTGGTTTGGCCCTTCCTTCTGCTTGTCTGCAGGTGTGCCCATTGCTGACCTCATTCACCCATCTATTTGCAGTCGTAAATACATCTAACCTAATGTTTGGCCATATTTGTGTTGTGATATCCTTGAAATAGAAAAAAACCTGAACAATTAATTGCTTCTTACAAAGCAAAACTTTTTTCCACCCAATGTTCATCAAACTAGGTGTTTTTTTTATGCTGTGATAAGAAATGATTGTAAATTTTCTCTTTTATTTTGGGCATCACCACACACTTGCAAGTGCCTCTGCTGTGTCACGTGTCTGTGCTTTCTCAGTTCAAATGACCATCTTTGTTAGTACTGCCTTTTAAAATATATGTAAAGTGCTTAAAAGTTCTCAGATCTCAACATGAAAGCAAATTATAATTAATTCTGTACTGCTTTTTTATGTCTAAAGTGCTAGGCACTCTAGCTAAGATTTTCTGTGGTTTAGAATTGGCCTAATTCTGTCAGGTGGGGGAGATTTTGTTGTTCACTTAAATATGACTAGAGTTTACATAAAACATTTGGGTTTTCTTTATGAAAATTCAATTCCAGAGCTTCATAGATTTATTTCAGGACATTTTCATATAAAACTTGTATCATCCATGGAGAGAAGTAGATTTAATTTTTATGCCAGAATGAAATCCAGAGGCATTCTGTTTTATGAGGGAATCTTTTAATGTGTTTAAAAAAATACTGGTAGTGTTAATACAACCCACCCCAGTTGTCATTGGTATCCTGTGCTACTGCCTAAGCATGTGGAGTCATTTACACTACTGTCAGGTGGGAAACTGTGTGCTTCAGCTGTGAAAAAGAAAGTTCCTGTGCAAAGCGCAGCTTAGAGTGAAAAAAAACTGGATAATGCACAAACTGCACGTACAGGCTTTTTCCCCCACAGTGACCTTGTTTTCATTTGATGCTAACCTTCACAAAATTTGGGTCTTTGAGGCTGAAATAGACAGTGTTCCAAACTAGATTGCTTTTGTGCTCTTGTAAAAATTTTTGGCTGAACAAAATTTGTTGTCCAGCGCTTCACCGTGGTTGGATAAGGGCAGAAATGAAAGCAGGTGGAGAGGTAGAGGTCAAAACTCATGCCCATGAAAGAAATGCTGAGCATAATAGCACAAAATACAGGTTTAGGGGTAAACAATGACAATGGAGAGAAGTAGAGAAGTGTGACAAATTAGAGGAAAATATGAATATTAGCACAAATTTTGGAGGCAAATGCTGGAATGTGTTAGTCATTCAAGAAAAAAATTTAAAAAGAGAAGTATGTACATATGGTATAAGAATATATCAAGACTGTTTCCTTCCCAAATCTACAGTTAGGCATTGTAGCTCTGTGTCTGGCTGTGGCTTTAGCTTCCCATAAATGACTCATGAAAGTCTCTTTTGAAATTGTGTATATCAGTACTTACAGTTGTCTTGATAAGTTCATATGATGGAATTCAGTGCTGGGACTCTAAAGAGGCACAATCAGTGGACAGAACAAGCTGGACAATTAATTTTGTTTCATAGGATATGAGGTTTGCATGTACTCATGACTGTTTGTGTGGTGCAATCATTAATGAGTCAGATATGTTTTCCTTAGCCCCTTAGTTTTAGGGCACTCTTCAGATGATTGAGCATGGTGTAGGAAAGACTAGGATAGGGTATTTTCTGCCTCACACAAGTTAAAAAGTATATATGTAAAATAGTCAGGAAACTCCTAGAAGACAGGGAATGGTTTCATGGTTAGGAAAACTGGCAGCTGTGAAAATGGGATTCTATTCCTGCTTTTACTGATAAGTTCTTATTAGAAGTGGTCAAATTGCTTTGACCAAAATTTTCCATTGGGCACTAAATACTCATTTTTGGATTTTCTACAGTGGGGCAGATTGTCAAAGTGCTCTCCCAGCTACAGTTTAAAGTCATTGGTAGTGTGCTTTGCACATATAAAACCCTGTACAAATATGCAATAGTTAAGGAAAATCAATAGTTTAATTTCATTTGTGAGGAACCAAAAATCTGTGGAAAGTTTTCCATTTTTGCTCATTATCTCCATGCCATGATAGGAAAAAGCCATTTCCCCTACAGTCTATTCCACTTCTGAAGTCAATTAACACTTTGGAATCACTTAGATAACTTTGGTGAAAGCTCTAAGTAGCTCCAGAGGTATTTGTTAATTTCCCTTTTCAGCTTAGTGTTGAAGTATCACACTAAATACTTCAATATTCTTTACTATGGGAGATATGAGTATGATGCAGAAAAAAAAATTGGTTATGAAAACCATACTCCAGTGTATTCTCATGATGGAAACAAATGAATTGCCCAATGAAGCTTTCAATTTAGGAAATGTTGAAAATAAGTCCTTGATTTCACTATTTGAAAGGGGTCTTCATTTTGATTTGGGAAAGAGTGGAGCGGGAGAAAGAGAAAGGCCTTTATTGTATCAAATATATTTAGATGGTGAATTTCCTTTGGTCTGTGCTGGTGAAAATTACTTGACAGGCAGATTCTGGATATGTGGGGCTCCTAACCAGGAATATCATAGCTAAATTTGTTCCCATTAAAATCAATAAAATATCTTGGATTGCTTCTAGAAATGTTTGTGGTGTGTATTGCAACAAGTATTCATTCTCCACAGTTCAGAACTGCTCTGGGCCAATGGGATTGCAAAATATCTGTCAACTTTGGCTGACAGCCTAACGTTGCCACAGCAATTTTTCTCTTTAATGAGTAAAATAGGTGATGTTTATAGAAAAATAACTGTCTCATGAGAAGCTGTGCAAAACGTTCCATTTAAAACCATTCTGTTTATATATAGTTTTGTTGTTTGTTTTCTTTTCCTTTTACTTACTACTGTGGACATTTGCATGAAAACAGGATATTTCTCCTTCAAATTGCAGTCATAGACAGAATAGTTACTATACCAAAATGGAGCCAACCCACTTAAAACAAAAACCCAACCATTTTACTTACCAAATCTGTTTCTTCTGTGCATGCAAAGTTTCGAGCACTTATTTTCCTACCTAAATTTAGGGGGCTGGGTTTTTTTGCATTAGTTCTGTAAAATCAACAAAACAATATGGATGTAATAAAGTGATAATACATTTCTGCAAAGATTAAATTATTAAAAAATCATAAATAATATTTATGTTTTAATATTTACAGTGACATCAGGGATAAGAGTATTTTTTGTTATGTACTGGCTTTTTATTTTTATGCAGCCTAGAAACAATGATAAATACTCAAGAGAGAGATAAATAGAAAAGCTGAGTCCTGTTTTTAGTTGCTGATGATCAACAGAATTAATAAACACAAAGAACATCAGAGTTCTCTCTGATGGACAAATTTGACTTTTCCAGGCCCAGGCTGAATGTAATATTCTACCAATTAGGGACATGCACTTT
>VYZP01052897.1:5000-25700 GCA_013400635.1 Hypocryptadius cinnamomeus
AACATTAGGAACTTCATCATACGAGAAAATTAATCTGGTTGTCTACCTTTGCCAGTAAAAGCACAAATATGAGTCCCCTATACAGCCAGGATTACCTGCTTTGATATTTGCATGGCTCATCCACCAAACTGGGAAACAGACCAAATATCTAAATGCTGATGTCAGTAGAATCCCCGGGTTAAATATTGTAAATTTATTTCTATTATGTATTACAAAAGACACCCTTCCTCATTAATTTTACTGAAGTCTCCAGATGGGAAACAAAATATTAATTTTGTTCAGCCTTAGGCATTGTTGACTGTTAAGGTACTCACTAAATCACTGATCTTATACACATTAATATTAGATTTCTGCTATAAAAATTTAAGACCCATGGGTATAAGGTTCAGTTTGTCATAAGTATAATTAATTGTTTTCAGAAATGATTAATTTGTCAAAATGGCAAACATATATATTGGGTAGGCAAGACTCCTGAGCAAGCTAACCTACCTTAAAGTCATGGTAATACTCATGGAATTATGCAAATTAATTGAGTCTTTCAATGTTGCATAAAATGCTACTACTAGTACAATGCATGGAACATTAGGCTGTTCATCCAACAAAAAAGTTGCATTTTAAAGGCAGGCATCTTTACAAGAGAGTCCTTATGGCAGAAGGCCCTTAGAAGTACAATTTTTTTCCTGCAAAGCGATAGACTTTCAACCGTTACACAGAAGTTGTATTTTTTTATTACAATTTTTAAAGCAACCCTCAAGAGAAGAAAAAACAGTAAAATTCTGGTGACCTGAGACAAAGGAACCGATGAGATTTGCACTCTGTGCTGATGCTAGGGGGAAATGGTATATGTCCTAGTAATAAGAGTTTCACTAGTAAAACCTCATTTACAAGCCTGGGAACTCATGATACACTACATTAAAATCTAAAAAGATTAACTTAATTATGCAAATTAAATTTACTGTTTATCTTCTAAATAGTAAAAGTCCTTGTCAACATTGGACTAGCCATATTACTCTAAATGGATTTCTTTCCCTCCAAAGTGAACCACATGTATATTTGAAACTCCAATGTAGTTAATTATTATCTATAAAGTCCATTCAAACATAGATTTATGCTCCTCACTGGGCAAAACATTTATTTTTATGCCCACTAGTAGTGTCTGGTTATCAATGAACTCAATATCTTAGCACAGCAAATAAAAATATCCATGTTAAACACAATTATTTTTAATATCCCTAGACATTAAAGACTAAGTATTCCTAATGAAATATTCCCTACCAAATAACTTGGAATTTCCTGAAGATTCACTCTGCTAACTCTTCTTCTTCACTCCCAAAATCGGCATTTCTGAAATAAGAGATATTAAAAATATTAAAAGAGGTAGTTCAGGGGTGAAGAAAAGCTTCTCTCATGGCTAAAAGTCTCTCTTCAGCTCCCATGGAGCCCCACAGAGCTGATTCTGATTTTCACCCATTTTATTCAGATACCATCTTTGGCATTTGACTTTGTGGTTGTTCCTATGTTACATTGCTGTAAATACAATCAGGATTACAATGTACACCCAAACACAGGTAGGCTGTGAGTGCTCCATCCATTCTGGCACACTACAGAATAATGCAGGGCCATTAGACAAATGCACTACTGAATCAATTATTCTGGTTTGAGGCAACAACTTCTGGCCTTGGACTAATAGACAAATATTAATTTCAATCTCTCCAGTGTCAACAGTCTTGCTATTAACATATATATCAAAGACACAGTTATTATGACAAACATAATAGCCTTCCTTTTCCACATCTAATCACATTTTAAATAGTTTTTTTTACTTCAAACTGGACTTTGTATTTGGTAATTTATTATATTAAATGCAGATACTCTTTGCTGGTTTTTTACTGATAGCCTGTAGAACAATTATAAATACCTGACTTTCAAAGGAGTTATGCAACCTTACCCTAATAGTTTTCATTTTTTTACATATTCAGTTAAGAATTAATAGTCAGGAATGTTACGTTCTGTTCCATAAATTCAGATAAAGTATTTTTCTTTTTTTTCTCAAAAAACTAAACAAACTAAAGAACTCAAACAAAAAAGCTCCAACTCTGTTAGATTCCCTTTCTAAATAGTCTTAGATCATGTAAAATTTAGAAATTTCAATCCAGAAGGAAATCTAGCTCTTAAACCCACCGCACACACAGCCCTCATGTCAGGCTCTAACAGTGGGATCCACTGTGCCTGGGTGCTCTCGTGTCACACCCAGTACCTCCAGCAGCACTTGCTGTGCATGGGGAGAACACAGAATATTTCAACTCCCAGCCCAGGTTTCAGCATGGACTGTGTGGGAGTCCAGGGAACCATGATGCCAGAGGTGCTGCATGCTCATCACTGGAGGTGTGGAAAGGGCACTCCTGGAGAAGGGAAAATGGAGCACAAGGGTTGAGGTGGTAGCCCCGGGTGGGAGAACCTGCAGCAGAAATGCAGAGAGGAGCAACACATCCAGCCCTCGCATAAAGGCAGTGGTCAGTGTGGTACCCAAGTGAAGCCATTTGGAGACTTCTCTATTTAGACTACGCCTGGGTGTCAGAGTTCACCAGCACATGCCAACAAACATGCAGCAGGAACACGTGGCAGCAGCCACCTACCCCTTCACCTTGATTTAAAAAATTAACTATGGCAGAGCTAAGACAGTGTAGCCCAGAGTCAACATTTGCTCAGCTGATAATGGTCTGAAAAAGTTAGGGCAACCTTGTAGCTGGGGCATGGCCAAAGGAACACAGAATCCCTCTATCCACTGAGCACTACTGACACCATGCCGAGCTGTCCAGGCACACATGTGCACTAGACCCTTCAGCTGCATTTCCCACCACACCTGGTGCAGAAGACAGATAAGCTTCCATGACAGCCCAGTGCCTGTCTATTTCAAAAGGCTGTCTATAAGCAATCCCAGGGTTCCACAAAAACTATAATTTCCACAGGAATTAGCAGTGCTGTGCCCTAACCATCTCCCTCGAGATGAGCCACTCTTGGCCCTGCTGAGGGGAGGATGGGGTCATTGGTTGTTTGAGGTGCCCATCCAGGAAGGGGTGACCTGAAAGCTAAAGTAATGTGGAACTTGCTGTACCCTCTGATGCCATGTTAATTGAATGGCTGACTTGGGAAATAGTTATTTACCAATGACCTTGGCACAACGTCTCTCTGAGTAATTTTCCATGTTATTATTACAGTCAGTTTGCTGGGAATTTCCTTCAGCTGTGACCACAGAGCTACAGAACATCCAGAGTTAGATAGCAATCCTGCCCTGTTTCCATGCATGATCCTGAAGCAACAGAAGTCATGTTCCACTGCACAATGGGATGTGGATGGGGTCACACACAGAGGGCAGGCCCAGCGTGGTTTGAAACATTTCTGTCTGTTTATATCCTGAACAGCAACAAATGAGAGACACTGGGAAAGGGCAAGAGGATGGACAGTATATCCATGTCAGCTCATCTTGCTGTAGGATAAGTCTACATCTTCTTTCCACTTGAGAAGACAGGTATTCTCACCCTTTAAGGGTTTTTCTACCTTCCATGTAATTGGACTGGGTTCTAGCCCAGCATCTTAAGGTCCGAGGCTTGCTCTCATTTACATGAACAGAAGAAGGAACTGGGTTTCTAGGCAGCATGTGTTTCTAATAAAATGTATATTATTATTTCCTTAATTGACCACAGTGTCTTAGAAGAGGTCCCATATCTGTATACGAATTAAGTATTTAGATACTCTGTTTGAAATCTCTCTTCTCAGTGACCCATCATGTAACTATTGTGTGCATTTTGGCAGGCTACCATGTTGCACATGTGCAGCAAATACAGCTAGTAACAAATCATTGTGATGTCCCAAAAAGCATATGTTAAACTTGCCCCATAGTCAGCACTCAAAATACAACATTTTGCTCATTTTACATGTCTTTTTTTGGTCTGAATACAAAAAGCAATCAGATCTCATTGGGGAGTTAATCACTTGTGAACATAGAGCAATGAAATTATCTAACACAAAGGGCCCTTTTTTTCAACCTTAAAATCACTAGTGAACCTTTACACATTTATTCACTGTTGAAAATGATTTTGTAATTATTTTGAAAGAGCCATTTTGGGAGGTATGTAAAATTACTTCAACAGAAATAGTCATATGAGAAAGCACTCAATGTAAAGATGATGTAATTGGACTCACAGCATTTTTTACATTCAGTTTCTGTGAAGGCAGTCACTACCAATGACTTAGTTGTTACTGCTTACAGGTTACATCCTGCATTTCATAACAGACATTTTTCACAGCTAAGTCTATAGGGTGAGCTATTGCAAACAACAAAAATACTCAGTGGTCAGGAGTGTTTTCAGTAACAAAGATGTGCTGTGGTCAGAGTTTATGTCCTCACTCGTCCAAAATTAATTTACAACACAAATCCCAAGTCTGCATCCAAGTAAGGGCTTGTGCCAATCTGCAATTCATTTTTACAGGCTCCCATACAGACACACATATTTCAGACATATATTTTTCTTACATCTGAAAAGAGGAATGGGCATGTATAAAATCAGCTTTTACAAAAAGATATCCATAAACATGTATTCCAGAGATGACATTTTCTTGTTACTGCAGGGCTATAAATCATTGCCTCTTCCTATGTGATATGAGTGTAAAATATTTACTTCATATTAGTATACATCTATACATTTACTGCAGGTTGACTGAAACCTGGAATTCAATGGATACTAAAGACTTTATAGGGTATCCTAATATTAATAAAATTTATCAATATTTGAAGACCTCAGTGTTCTGTCTCTTCAGTTTGTGAATGATCAGCATGGGCAAGCATCAGAAAATAAAGATAATAAAGACAATGCAGGATTAGTGGTATACTGCAGAAAGAGAACCTTTCTGGTGCCACATGCTGAGATGATGCTAACATTATGGCAAGAAAGCATTCTCTTTGATTGCTCTAACACCACTATATTTCTGAAATGGTTGCTTTTGTTACCATCAAAATCAGAAGAGGTAACTTAAGACTTCATTTGTTCCGTAACCCACAATAAGGACTTCTCAACATCATAAATACTGCAAGTTTTTTATTATTATTCTATTGTGAATCTGACACAATTTTACTGCTTTCTCAGAGTTTGAGTTCAGATTGACTTAATGCACTAATGTAGATAATTTTTATACCACCAAAATAAAAATACTAAATAAAAAGGTATCCTGCATATGTCACCACTTCACATGTTTTATGCCCTTTTGAAAGTTTGTTGCTTTTTTTGTGTGTGATTTTGACATAAATTTGCAAATGACATCAAATTAAAATGTTTCCCTTTATTTATATAGTTTAAATGTAAACTATTAAGTACGTTACAAATGAAAATTGATGTCAAAGTGTTTTATCTTAAATGTATCTACCCTAAGGATCATTGCCCAAAGTTATCTCAACCTTTTAAAAAAGCACTCACTGCTTGACCTTCAAACCTTCTCATGCATTGGGTTTAAAAAGAAAATTTGTCCAGTAAATTATATTGCTTTTTTGAGAGGAGAAAAAAAATTACACAAAACCAGTTCTTACTATGTAGAGAACAAGACTAAATCCTTAGATGATTTGGGTAATGGAAACATTATTCTTTAACATTTAAAACACTAACATGCTACCTAGAATTAAAAATTAAAGATCCAGAAACAGACATTTTACTGTATGAATAAAATCTGGTGGAAACTGGAACGTCAATTCCATTCTTCAAGGGTTGTCATTTCTTTTGTTTGGCCAAAATTTGTGTCTGCCATAAGAATGCGTCAGATGCCAAGGAAAGCACTTTTTTCCTCTCTTTTCAAGTAGCCATCAGCAATCTTCAAACAAATATAAAATTAACAAAATATGATTTGGCTACACATTATTGAGTTTTACCAGACATGTTAGGGAAAGAAAGGGTTTGTGATATTTTCCCTTCACCACCAGAAACAGCGTCATTATGGCTATTTTAAAAAGTTGCTGCGCTGCAGTTACTGTGGCACATGGGACTGAAATTTCCATTACAATGCTCCAAGCCTGCCTCAGGTCCTGGAGACTGTGGGTATTATTTTTTTAAATGTTAATTTTTATTTTATTTTTACTTTATATGTAGAAATCTGACAGCACTTAAATTTTAATCATTCAGGAGCTTAATCCAGGATTTCTTTCAAAGCTTAAAATTCCCTGTAAAGCCAAATTCCTTGATGTGCAAGAAATGCAGAATCAAACCCTAGGTAGCTGGATCCAAGCTTTGTTTTATCAGCCAAGAAACAAAGTTCCCCTGATTTAAAGTACTGCACATAACATTGCTAAGATAAGGGTTTAGGCTCCTAAGCCAGGCCCTGATCCTTTAATGAGCTGTGGGGAGGCTCACACACAGCCACACTGCTGGAGTCACACTGACTCCACTTGCAGGAAACTTCAGTTCTGGCCAGGTTTCCCTATTTCCCCTTGACTCCAACAGGAGAGAAAACCATCCTTTACACTGTCAGTTCATTATATTTTAAGACCCCCTAAAAAGCATTTATTCCACACCCTCTGAATTCAGCGGGAACAGGACATTTCTAGAAGAGGGTTATTTTCATTTGATTGATATTAATGATTTAACAGTAAGAATAACTAAAGAGCACAGAATGAGAGACTTTTTAATTTGTTTTTCTTTTCTAACAGAGACATTAAAATAGTTCCAAAATAGTTCATCATCAGATGATGATTGTATTCACCTGCAAAGGCACAATATTATTCTACTGATCACCACAGATGCACCATTAAACAATTCCTCTAAATAGTAAAATATTTGGGGATCCTACTTTCTCCACNCAGTACTCTTTTAAAAAGGATTTATTTTAAGAAAACATAATTTAGATGGAAAAATATATCAATGAAAGTCTGTAATGTTACTTCAAAGATCCCCCATTTACCTTAGCAATTCAAAAAGAATTTCATTGCTTTTTAAACAAAATTATTTCCAGTACTGTAGTACAAGAAATCTAAAATCACTGAATTATTTATTTCTGTTTTTACATGTCTTTTCTGCGGTGTCAACAACACACCTCAAAAATAACATACGTCACACTGAGATTTATCCTGTAAAATATTTACATGAAATATTACACATTTTAAAGTTTGTGCAACCATTCTGCATTCATCACAATGTAAACCAATCAAAAAATACAAAAATGCTATTGACGTACCAAGATATTAATTTGAAAATAAATAATACCTTGGTATTTTACATAAACGTGATAAAATGGTGAAAAAATACTGTCAAGAAATAAAATTATATTATGAAGTCTTCTGTAATTTAATATTTTGACAGTCCTACTCTCTACTTTTTTCTCTAAAAGAAAACAGTGTTTATTATAGAAAATAAGACTCAGTAGTGTTGTACATAGCAGATAGCAGAAATTATTTACGAGCAGGTCATTTTATAGATCCCCCATTGTTCTGGCAATACAATGTGATGATCCTCAATACTTCATTTCATGAATTCATCACTTTGTGGAAACCCATTTTGCTACAAACAAAACATCTACCCACTGTGGAGTGCTTAATTTTGACAACTTTCCCAATCTAATATATGGAAAGATTGGCAAGAAAATATCCTTCACCTTTAAAATTGCTCATAAAGGCATAGAAATTAAATTGGTCCTTACTTTCAGTTTGTGGAGCAACAAATCCCAGGCTGAGCCTGTTTGCATGTGGCCAACAGCCAACATCATCCCTCCAGAGCTCAGGGCTCTCCACATGCAGTTATGTGTCAGCCAAGGTACAGGAGGACCTCTGGCACCAGCACCAACACCAGCCAGAGGACACCAAGACACAGCACTGGGGTGGGGAACAAAGCCATGGAAGATCTCTCAGGAGCTAGCCAGGAGGATCTTTGAAATTTCAGCAAGAGCTGCCTGGGGGATGGTCCTCTCTTAGAGAGCAGAGACGTGTTTGATTTCCAAACAGTGAGATAAATCTGTGAGTGGGATGGGCTCCTGAACCCAAAGACTTCCCCTTCTTCCCCCATACCAGACACATCCAGACAGAATCAAACCGTGTCTGACAGCCTACAACAGCACCTGAGTTCACCCCATTCATCTCACTTTGGGGAGGGAAGGGGATAGCTGTGTTACACATGTAGTAATAATTGGCACGTACTGAGCCTTTGGAATGACCTCGGCAGGACTTGTTGGTTTTGCTCACAGCCAGTTTGTGTCGCCAGCCTATTCTAAGGTATTTCATTACCCCTGCTAGCTCTGAGTCTAGTGATTCTTAGGTATATGTCATTAGCCTGAGTGCTACCCAAATCTACTGCACAGAGGTCTGAGCAGATAAATACCAGGCATTAATATAGAAGGTCAGATTGTGAAGGAGGAAGCCCCACAGATTTTTCTTTGTCCTACTGCATTTGCTCTGGGGAGGCATGGCTTATTAACACTCTGGTTAATAAAGCACATTTATAGTTTTGAAGAGATCAAAACAAGACCTGTTTGGAGAGATTTGGGTAGAAGTTCTGACATGCTTTATAAATGCAGGCCAGTACACTGTAAGCAGGTCACACCATGTCCCCTTGAAGAGCTGCAGGCCTGAGCCCCACATGAAACACCTCATCAACACTTCCAGTCAAAATCAAACTCACCCCAACAGCAACAGAACAGTGTTCTGCCATCCTGAGGCACAGGAATGACACACAGTGACTGCACAGAGAACAAACAGCAAAGCCTCAGGTAGCTGGATTCTGACCCGCTCACAGGGATTTTTTCCCTGACTGGTGCTGGAAAATTGCACACCAATTTAGAAGGACAAGAGGAGCCTGGCAAGGCTGGACACCTGCACTGCAGCATTTGGGCATGTGCCCACAGCCCCCAGCAGGGTGCCAGGCTGCAGCAGGGGCTGGGGAGAGCAGGAGGGAGCTGACCCTCTCAGTCTCCCTCAGCCCAGTCAGGAATGCACGGCAAGAAAGGGAGACCTGATCTGTCCTTGCTCCGTCCATCACCGAGAGGATGTGCCAGGCTAGGTACTCACAGCTGCCGTGTCTGAAGAGACAAGGAGACACATCCTTGCTTTTGTTTTGGCTTTACAGGGAAATAGGCAGGGAGTAGCTCTAAAACAATATGGCAAAAGACCAACATCCAGCACGATCATCTGCACAGCGCTGGGCACACTCAGCCCCTTGTGCAAATAAAACACAGCTTCATTAATCGCTCCCAAGTCACCCAGTTGTGGGGACAGACAGCTCTCCATAAATGCATATGGTATGAACCAGCACTTGCCTTTTCCCTCAGTTAGAGCCTTATTGCACTGCTTTGGCAACCCAAATGGTCACTCCAAGATTCTTTGGAGCCTTTGTGCAAGCACTGCACTCCGGCAGGCAGAGGAGCGGCAGCGGCGGGGCAGCAGCAGCCAGCTGGCTGGCCAGGCGGCTGGACACCTGCCAGGGTGGCTCGCCTCCAGCACTTCAGCCCCTGGAAGCTTTGTAGCAGGAAGTAGCTGACAGACCATCAGGGAGGATGCATTTTGTCTATTAGGTAACTGAAGCATAATTTGATGGAAGTTAACACACAAAAAAAACCCAAAAGAAATAAATGAAAAGACAACCCTTGCTAAAGTTCACAAGGAGACAGTCACGTGGAAACTAGTTCTATGGTTTGAAGTGAGAACTGTGGCACTGAGAGATATATGACATATTGGTGACATTGTCCCTACAAAACATACCAGTTTTTCTCAGTGCAGCCTGTCATTTCATTTCCTGAGCTAATGTTCTTTGCAATTTTCCCACATCCTGCACCACATATAAGAATGTTTTCAATATCCCAAAAATATTTCTGCTTGTAATGTTAAATTAATTAATTATGCAATGGGTTTTCTCCTTTCTTTCAGCTTTGAGAGATTTCTAATTCAGAGACTGGACTGTTACCAGCTGTAAAAGAGCAATATGTTTTAACAGGTGTGTCTAGGGGAGGAAGATGGTCTTTTGATTTGGTACTAGAAAAAGAGATGCAAAGGAAACCTTTGCCTTTCATCAACTAACCCTTCAAAGATCTTAAGTATAGAAAGACCTGTTATGATCTTTTAACCGACCTCCAGAGTATTGGAATAAATTTTCATTTCATAATTTAGCAATTACTACACGAAGGCTGCATCACTAAAGGTAAAAAAACCTACTCTTTGGAAATTCTTCCAGACTTAATGTAGAAATGCCAAGTGGTAAAGCATTCGCTGTAGCTCTGAACACTCTGTTTAAGCTGTGAATAATTTCACTGTTAAACAGAAGACCTGATTTCTAATCTCAAACTGTCAGATTTCAGTGTCCAACCACTCCATCTCACAGAACACACTGTGCTTCTATGCCCTACTTGCTGCTTAGTTTCAGCATTGGTTGTAAACTCCTCATGGCTCTTCATGATATATCTGGCATAAAGAGATCAACTTGCTACTACTCCTACCACCATCTATTTGCACATTAATCTTTCTAACCAGCACATCCCTTTGGAGCTCACATTCAGGTATTTATCCACCACAACCCTTAAATTCTCTTCATAGTAATTGTATTCAATTAAATTCTCCTTTCAGTAACTGTGACTTTTATGTGTTTGCAGATACCACAGCTGTGAAAAAAAAACCTCTTACCACAAATCTATTACAGAACAACTTGTTAGATTGTCACTGAGCTCAAACAGCACCTTTCTGCTCAAGTGTTACAGAGATTGGAGCACTCTCCACACTTCTGCGTATAAATCTGACTTATTGTTCAGTTCCACCTTGATCTGGACTCACATTTTGATGGACTTAAAAGTGAACATACATATGTCTGATAAAATGTGAGATTAGCTTCTCACACTTTCTTAAGCAGCAATGGAAAAATCCATTTGTTTCTGCTATAAAGACCTCTCTCATTCCCATTCCTCACTGACCACAAATGTACGTGATTATGTTCCCTAAAATACCATGAAGAAAGGTAGAGTTCATCCCAGTGTTGCAATGGCCAGACCTTGAGATTAGTTTTCCCTGTGCTTCATGCTCCTGAGGGTATGTAACAGAGGGCTAGCAAAGGGTAGATTGGAGGGGAGAAAAATCTTCAATCCATCTCTGTACCTATACCTATCTCTCCCAGAAGATTTAGTGGCTTATATTTAGGAAACACCACTCAGTTGGCAATTCAGAGAAAAAAGTGCACATGAAGTTAGAACATCACTGTGCCCACCAGCAACACTGTGAACAAAGAGAGGATTCCAGAGACTGTGTTTGTTTGAATTTTGCATCAGCTCTCCCCTGACTTGTGGTGGTATTCCTTCTCACAGCCAAAATCAGAGAAGCTGGAGTAGACCTTCCCATGCTCAGTTCTGGGTGGAAGTAAGCCCCAAAGTGCTACAGGTGGTTTTTGTCATTACAAACACCCTACTGCTAAAGAAGCATAAACACATATAATCCAAAAAAAAAAAAAAATCGAGGAAAAACCTTTCACACTTCCTGCAAAATATAATGCACTGAAAATCCATAGGTATTACTATGGTTACTACTCCAGAGATAACTAGGGATTCCTTCCTTCTCTTACTTTGTGGATTTCTCTGTTGTGCTTTATTCACAAGAAGAGTTCAATAACAAATTATACTTAATTTACTGCTACTAACAATGTAGGCAATTTTTGGTACCAAGTCTGCTGCCTTAATATAGGCAAAACACTCCGTGAGGCAGACAGAATCCTTGCCTGAGTGAAGAAGGCAGGATTAGGCCCACCTTATTATACAGTTATTTATTACACAATGATAATTAACATGAGGCAGACAAGCTCATTTATTTGGCAACAGCAATGCTGGCTGAAACACATTGTTAAAAAGTGCTGAGCATAAATAATATGAAGAAATGCTTATGCAACAATAAGAAAATGTATGATTGTGTATTCTATCACACAGCTTAAAAACTGCAGGTTAAGCAAATTACCACTGGCACTGCGTATCCATAATTCTGCCGATCACCTAAATGAATGATCAGGTATGATCCTTTCAATTCTAGCAGCGTTTCTTTCTATATACCTCACTATTTAGCAGCCTAAAGGGAGCCAACACATCAGTAGCGCCTTCTATGCACTGTCGAGTCCCAGCTTGAGCACACCAAACTCTGAGGCCTTTTGAAATCTTTAAAGACAATCACACATAAGACAGTTTCTATATTGCAGGGCTGGGTAGCGCTACTGCAGCACAAAACAATATTTCAAGCTTTCTGATATACATGTGTCACCTCTATGTGACAAATAGCTTGTATTAATTAGGCACTAGACTTGGTGAGATTGCTGTTATTAACTGAGAGAAGATGGGTTGAATTTAATTGTGTGTGACATCAAAGCCAAGTGACTGATATTTCAAGCATCATTTAAAATGTTTGATATTGGAGTCATTGTATTCACATAAAGACTGTCTAAAAATATAAAGGAGAATGATGAGAGAGCAACTGAAATGCATTCATACAATCCATCTTATGAAGTGAATTTGATGTAATTTTGCTTGTATTTTTGACCCAGTGTTGACAATATTTATTTATTTAGTTATATAAAATTATTACTTTGAAGAACTGTTTATTTTTCTCAGTACTAATTTTGGAGACAGCTGGGATGGTTTGTATTGGTTCCAGCATCAATGTTCTCAGAAATGTGGACATAAGGGAGGGGGAAACATAAAAGATCAGCTTGCACTGAAATTTGCTTTATAGCCATTAATGAACACTATTTGGAAAATGTTTACTCAAGAAAAGCAGACTGCACATTATTTAGGCAAACGTCCATAACAGCTTGAAAAAAAGAAAGGGGGAAAGGAAACTCTGTTTAAAATTGCACATGAAAGAGTCTGTTTAAGGAGTAAGACCTCGCTATTTTACTATGCACTGTACAAATAGTAACTATCTCACAGTCATCAGGATGTGAGGAATGCTGTTTTAGGGTCAAATGTTTCTCTCATTTAAGATGCTGGCAAAAATCCCCTTCAGTTTGACAGGGCAGAATCATACTTGTGATGTAGCATGATAATGTGTATGGTGTTTTGCTAAAAAGTGGGTCAATAAACAATTGCCCCAGAGGATACTTGTCTATAATGCTTCTGCATTGTACTATTTCCTTTTAGTTCTTTCTTTAAAAATAAATAAAATAAACCACTTGTTTATTCCATGCTTGCCATAAAGCACACAAAACATTCCAACTGAAATCAGCTTAATTAAACTGCAATGCATTGCAAGCAAACATGTATCCCCTAGGTATTCCCGAGCAGGCAAATCTGAAGTGCACAACAGCCAAAAGTAAATATTGACAATTTCACAAACCAGAAAGACAATGTTCCAGTCAGAAGAACCTCCCCATTGCTAGACCCACACCCTATGGAGCAAGGAGGGACCATCAGGTTCACCAGAGGTGCCTTCTCCTTCCTGCCGCCCAAGGAGGGCAAAATATAAAATCCAATATGTATAATATACATAAATCAAATACACGCATGTAACATGTGCATATATAAATATATACTTGGATTTTCATGTGTGTAAATATGTGTATGTTGTTTTATATCAGAATTAGTACTGCCATAGTCACTAACACAACCAAGTATATACAAATGATACAACCTCATCCCAGTAGGATTCAGTTCTCAGAGGGACTTTGTCATCCCAGGAATGTATTCTAAAATGATCAGACAAAATGTTTAATCACGTGCTTAATTGTAAGAACTGATTTTGATGGGCAAACTGATGTGCATAAAGCCAAAAGACACATAAATACCTCAGCAGCTGTATAGGGAGAAAACCCAATAGGTGATAGAGAATTCATGGATAAACTCCAGTTTATGTGAGAGCAATTCTCCCCCATTTCTTCACAGCAGTGGATCAAAATCTTTTTTGAAATTATCCAAATTCTCTTGTCCTCAGTCATAATACAAAGGTGCACCTTTTCCTAACTGTACATTAGTCTCTGACATTAGCCTCAGGTTTTAACTAGCCTTCTGCTAAGAAAAGATTTAAATTATTTCATTGAAAAGCAAGGGAAAAAACTTGGTGTGTCTGGCAGGATTCTTTGGCTGTTGCAATATCAATTTTAGCATAATTTATATAACAAAACAGATTTTTTTCTGTATATGAATAGGTCACAGAAGTAGCTCTAGATTCCCTGCAATTCATTTGTTATTAGGAGCTATTTAGGGAATAATTACAACAACCTGTCACTGCTCTGTCCTTCATCTGACAAGAAATTGCTGAATTTTTTTTTTTAAATCCATCAAGAATGTTCCCACTTTTTGATAAATTTGAAAAGCTCTCTGAACCAGGTTGCAGTACCATACTTGCAAATTAGAAATTATTCCCCATATGTATATATTTTAAGGTGTATATAATGCCCTGTTTCCGTAACTGTTCCTCCCAGAAAGCTCATCTGCCTAAAAGAATATTCAAGGGAAGCAAATATTTAGGAGTATGAATACAGTCAAAGCAAAAAATGCAAACAGATATCTGAGGGGACTGTTGTTCCTTCTACCCAGCTTGCATTAAAAGATTTATATTTTGAAATTAAATAATTTTAAAAGAAACAGCTCTTCCTTTGTTTTGCAGTAGAATGTGCTTTAAACCAAACTCATGCTTAAATTCTGTAGCCCCTGAAATCAATCATTCTTCCTGACTAATGCTTTCTGGTGCATTGGTTATGGGATAAAAATGTGAAAGGGAAAAGTTAACGATTATAACCCTGTGCCAAATATGTACATGTATTGAAATGTAGCTCAGAGATATTATTTGAGTTTGTAATCAAGAATTTTCATAATACCCACAAAAAAAAGTAGGCATCAATCTATTAATAGCCTTCATTTGTCTTCAGAAAAATGGTGAAAACCTTAAGGCAAGGTTTTGAAAGGGTGGTGCTACTTCTCCTTTGAAGTATAAAAATATTTAAGTATCAAACATGCCTGTGACATAAAAGTTTCTTTTGTTTTACATAAGCCAAATTTATTTGGTCTTTAAACTTAGCTAGTATGTTCTTGTCTGGAACATGACCTTTTTGGAGCTGCTTTTTGAGCATCATTGCAGTGACTGAAATACCAGTAAGTGTGTTTTGGATGGCTTCCAGTCAGCTCATCCACCTGTGCGTTGTGAGAGCCTGAGCCTGCTGCACTGCTGCTACACAACAATGCCCCAGGCATTCTTTTTCTCTCCTCACACGTGACTTTCAATTTTTGCAACCATTTGTAGTTCACTGGCAGATTTATTGACCAGGAAAGTTCATGCCTCCTCTGTGCTGCCCAAATAGGCTGTGTTTTGTTTTGTTTTTGGCTGGACTTCTACCTGACCTCCAATGCTGTAGGAATCATTTTACACCAGCAATTAAATGCTGGACTAGTTATTTGTAGCTTGCAATTGTCCCCATTTAGAAGACTAACTGCCCAATTGCAAAGCTTCTAAATGGGTGCAATTGCAAGTTCAAACAGTTGGGCCCACGTGTAATTATGGTCACAAAATTGGGCTCACTTATGTCGGAGGTTGCTGCAGAAGACATAGGCCACCAGCTAAAAGTAGTGGTTCTTTGCCTGGTTGCTGCTATGTGTTGTTCATTACAGCAGGAGGAATGAAAGGAAAAGCCTCGTAGTGAGAATACAGAAAACAGAAATACATTAAGACAATTTGAGACTATAAAGTGATCAACGTGGCGCCTAGGACAAATGATCATAACTGTCTCATGCCTAATCACCCATTTCAGACACAGCTTTATGGACAAATTTTGTTCTCTTTCATGGCTTTTCTCTTATTAAGGCAGAACCATGTCAGTGGTCAGAGGACTCAATTCCAGGTACTAGAGGCACAGGCTGTGGAATGCCACTGGCCATTTTAAACCATCTGCTGAACCTACAGCTTTTTTCCTTCTCTCCACTTGAAAGAAGTTGATCAAGAAAACACCAGCTGGAGGTTTTTTCTCCTCTCACATAGTCAGACAGTAGGTACTGTGCAACTGCTGTCAGGGAAATTGTGTCTAACTCATCCTAATCATAATTAGGAGAAATTTCCCACCTGTTTCTCCCCAGTTCAAAAATATTTTCAATAGTTGAAGGGCATACCTCCGCAGGTAAAGGCTCCTTTTTTGTGACAGCACGATATCCTGCACATATATGGGGTTCTCCCCAAAGCATATTCCAGCCTTGACAATGGGAGTGCAGCCCTACAGACCCAGGCACTCCCAAAAGCATCCTGTTCACCAGCCCTTCATTACCACTGCCTAACACCACGGCACGAGTAAGAAACAGCTCCGCTGCATCCGCACAAATTCCTTCATCACAGCCTCCTCCAACCGGTGTGCCTAATCAGCCGCCGAGCATGTCAAACCACTGCTGTTCAGCTCATCTGCTGATGACATGAGACACATCTGGGCAATGGAACAAAGAGAATATTCTAAAATGATTATGCTAAGATGAGAATTAATATTCATCCCCGAAAGGTGCAACTGCCAGCCCAGAACAGTAAATAAAATCGACTACCCTACAGTGCCAAAGTCTTGGGGACCAGGTTCTCCTAAATCCATTGAAACCAAATTTCATTTACTGAGGATGAGGCCATTGAGACAGATACTCAGGTAAAATAAATGAATTTAAATATAATTACATTTTTTTTCAGTATCACGTGCATTGCAGAGTGGATACATTTTGTGGGGATCCAACAAATGATATTTTAATGTACATACATAATTTATTGAGCAAGCAGTAGACTTGGCTGAATGAATGTCAGCCATTGAAGATCCAACATGGTGCATTTTCATGCTTATTACTTGGTACAATAGCAAAGAAGGAAGCATTTAACATATTTATGAACTTGAAACATCTCTCAAGTTCCACAGTGCAGGACTATCACAAATGTTATCACATTCTTCTACAGTCACAATAAGAAGTAAGTTAAGCACTTGCTATGTATTTTCAACCTAAAAATGGTTGAAATAGTTACAGATTACCACCTATATTACTCTTTTACAATTCTTGCAGTACTGTGAAATAGAGCTAGAGAACATAATCTACCTTTATATCTTGCCCATAATTCCCATTTATCTTACATAAAGTGAATGAGAATCAGTATCTAATTTCTGCAGATTTTGCCTAAAATTATAACTACTGGATTTTGAAAATTCTAGTGGTTCCAGCTCAAAAAGAAAGACAGTTTTAATAACATGTCTATCATAGAGCAAAATTACTAGCTGTCTGTTTAAAAGTAGCCATTTTTTAGGTATCTTCACTCAAAACTTTACATTGCAGATGTGCCTGATGACTGTAAGGTAATGGGAGTTCAGATTCCGTGATCCTGTCCTTGGCCCTGCCATTCTGATGAGATATTTCACTGGATACATTAATTAGCTTCAAAAGTTTCCCATTACTGTGGTTGCTCCCCATAAGCAAGTCCTTGATTTTAGACAGCAGGAGCAGAATTCATTTCATATCAGCTTAATTGCCTCCAATTACCTACAGCCTACCTAGAATTACCTGGTGACCAGAATAAGCTGTGCTTATTTCTTTCCACCAGCCCTAAATGCAGCTAAGATGTAGCGTTTCAAGTTCAGAGGTAGAATCTCTGTGACCGCTCTGTAAAGTTAGATTTCAGAGATGAATCACACTCCTACTTCCAGTGCTGAGAGGCCTTTGCCTCCCATTGATTTCAGGAGGAGTTGCATGTGCTTAATGTCCAAAGTGTAGTGGGCACATTTAGAGGCCAGCTCTGCACTTAGTGCCTCCCATCGCTCTCATTAGGCACCTGGAACCTGACCCGGATCACGGAGCAATCACTGCCGCTGCGCTTCGCCATGGCACCACCTCCACCCTGCTGAGATAAAGCACCTATTTGGACCTCTTTGGCTCTGAAGATTCACTGGAGAGGAGAGCACAAGTGTTTCTGGAGAGCGAGGAAGAAGAAAATTAGTCTTTCAACAGGCTATCATTACATAAGTAGGCTAATATAATATTTTTTTTCTTTGACAACTGATTTGTGGAAGGTAGAGGCAGCACAGCAGCTTAATATGTCCTAAGTCCCCACAGGTCTGCTCAAGGCAGAAGAGAAACACAGGAGAAGCAATGCCAGAAGACACCTGGGGAAATGGTGTCCCCTTCCTCCTGTGGGCTTCTGTGGAAAACCCTTAGAAAATTTTCAAACTGATTTGCTTTCTGCTTTTCTGATTGTTCAGTGATAATAAAAAAAAGAATGGCAAAGATGAAAAGACTTTAAAGGACCGAGGCTTGGAGCTTTATTTCCATTTCCTGGGCTAGTGAAACCACCCACTAGCTTATATAGCCCTTAGGCATCCTCTTTCCTGAATTTATCCTCACAGGACACCATTGCTTACAGTGTTTCTATTCTATATAGGTTCTTATACTGCCCTCATCACTGTAGTAGCTGAGTGCCTTCAGGTAGTGCACTATGCAATGTGACTAACATCTGCGACAGACAAAGCAGGAGGCAAAAACAGTTAAGGCCCCAGTAGTTTTCCCCCTACACAGCATTTCACTCTCCAACACTAATAACTTTCTCTCTGTGAATACACAGCTAAATTGTTGTGGTCACATTTGTAGCAGATCAGCGACGTTTCATTCCCTCTGATGCTGAATTCCTCACTTTAGTATGGCAGTGGGGGGATCGTTCTCCTTTACTTCAATCACTGAAATGCCAAAGGCTGGACATTATTCTTCAATTATATTTAAGAATATCAGCAACCACAGAAAGAAAGAATAGTAATAAGAAAGAATAAGAAAGAAAGAAAGAAAGAAAGACTATCAGTGACCACAAAAACATGGTAGGCAACGTAGCCTGCACTGGAGATGCAAGACACAGGCTTCAGAAAAGGTCTGCGTAAGACACAGCATTTGGCACTACCTGCAGTGTGAGGAGAAATTTTTCAGCACCAGACTCAGCCTTACAAGCCTTGGGGTGGAGGTTAAAGGGGCACCATGTTCCCCAGGAGTGACAACTGAATCTCTCATTGCAGGAGAACTCACATCTGGGAACAATATGCCTGCAAATCTTTTAAACGCGTGCAATTGCTTTGCCAGAGCAATTGATATGTTGTGGAAGGAACACTGCAGGGCAGGTGGTTGCTGTGAGATGACCCCACACTTGGGACCAAGAGTGAGACGTGAGGTCAAAGGTCAAGTGTGACTTTGTTAGAAGCAAAAAATACAGTCACCTCTGCACTGCTGCCCACCCTGCAGCACACAGTGCTGCTGAATGCCACACAGGTTGCAGGACCCCTGTTTACTGGCACAAAACAAAACAATTACATTTACTATTATTTTTCTGATTGCATGAAATGCAATGTGGAGATGTATTAAATTCTATACGCAAATATAAAACAATCTTTTTCTTTGCTGTCTTAGACGTGCTAGTTCACTGGAACAATAAGAAGGGCAAAATAAAAACAAACAGAAAATTATGTTAAATAAATAATTACAAAATTAAAAATCTCTTGGATCATTCTAGGCAGGTATTGCCCCAGAGATTATTCACCCACCACTTCAGAGTTCTCCTTGACTTTAAGAAACCCTAAGGGAAAATTAAGAATTTGGGGTTAAGGGAGAGAGCAGGGGATGGTTTTCTTGGATTTTGTGGGTTCTCTCCCAGGTGCCAGACACCACACAGTTAGAAACTGCCTAGATAATAATTGACCTGAAATAATACATAATGTAGGGAATGCTGTAGAGAAAACTGAAAAGGTATATTACTGATTTAAAAATTCCTTTCCTTTCTAGTATCTTTTTTCTGCTATCATTCCAGAGGATCCGAGAATATCTCACAAATTTTATACACATATTCCAGGAAGGATTGCAAAACCTGATTAAGAGCATATGCAGCAACAACACAACACCACAATTAGGATGGGAAATGCAGAACACTAGACTTGGTCTTGCCTCAAGCAGAATGTCCAACAGCAGTGAACACTACACAGAAAGAGGGACAGAGCACAGATGTTCAGACCAGAAGAGAAGCCAAGAAAGGCTTAAAAGATCACTGGCTACAAGACATGTCATAGAAAGCACGCTGCCTTATTGCTGTGTGAGGATTATCACACAAGACAATGCAGGCTAATTTAAATAGTCAGAGGGAAAGATCCTTAAGCTGTATGCCAGTTGGCTACAACAACAAATATGTATCGCTGTTCTGACAACGTTCACTGTGGTAAACTGTGCTGTGAAGTAATTATCTCCGAGACTCCGGCACCCCAGCACAAACTGCAACTCAAAGAATCCATCAATATTCTTCTGGGGTGACAAAGCCAGAAGGGGAGGGTAGGAAAACCGTCACAGCCTGGCCAAGGGGACATGAGGGCAAACAGTGCCTTCCTGTGGAGATTGCCCTGCCGTGGCTGTGCTCCAAGGGCACTGCTGCAGCACCTGACCGTGTCTGCAGAGCTCTACATGTCACTGCTGTGATGCCAGTGAGTACCAGCCTACAAATACCAACTGCATTGCCTTGGAGGAGCCACTGAAGATGTACATTCATGTGCAGGGCCAAAATAGTCATACTGATGTAGGGAAGTATTTGCAAACTGTCTAATTTGTAATTTCTAAAACAAAAAATTATTTACACTAGGCTTGCCTGATGCAGTTCTGTGGGCCCCTGGACCCCAGCCTACAGGGAGGAATGAGGAGGGAAATTAATCTGGTTGCTATCACTTTTACTTCTAGTGTAACACAAAAAAAAAAAAA